>JBBPBX010015048.1:0-42673 GCA_038048925.1 Garcialebias charrua
AATCCGCTTTTGACATCATCCAGTCAGATTTGTTCCGTCTCAAACTTGTCCTAAATGCTGATAAAACAAAAGGGATGTTTTTCTCAAGTAGGAAGTCGGTCCCAGCAGATCTTCCTCTGATTTTATCTCAAATGGTGTCCCAATTGAGTTTGTTGATTCCTATAAATATTTGGGTATCCTGGTCGATTCACATCTCTCTTTTAAACTCCACGTGGAAAACCTAGTGAAGAAACTGAAAGTTAAACTGGGTTTCTTTTTCAGAAACAGATCATGTCTAACACTGAATGTTAGGAAACGCCTTGTATCTGTGACTTTCCTTCCCTCCATTGATTACGGTGACATTATCTACATGAATGCTCCTACAAGCACCCTGCGGATGTTGTCTATCATGGTGCACTAAGATTCATAACTGGCTGTGATTATCGTACCCACCACTGCACCCTGTATTCACTGGTTAACTGGACATCATTATCCTCACGCAGACTCTTCCACTGGTACATTTTCATCTTTAAATCACTTCTTGGTCTGCTGCCCTCATACATCTCCTCCTACATGTCTCTGTGTGAGTGCAGCTACAGCGTGCACTCTCAGGACATGATCACCTGCAGTGTTCTGTCAGTGAGGACTGAACTTGGAAAAAGGGCCTTCTCCTACTCCGCTCCTGCTTCCTGGAATGTCTTATGGTACATCCAGACCGAGCGCCTTTTCAACGGCCAAAAAGCTCGTCACGCACGCAAGTGGACGCACTGGACCCAGTGGTGTCCAGACCAGAACGAGAAGCGGCGGCGGCGACGGGGGGGGGAGGGAGCTAGCAGAGCTTAACTTGCTAAACGTGAAAAGTTCACAATTCAAAACTTACCCGATATCCCGACTTCCTCACTGGCACTCCGCCAGGCAAGGTCCTTTTTATTTCTCCTCCATACTTGAACAGGACTTTGCGGGTTATTTCCGTGTCTCACAAACAATACGTCACACAGTTGCGCAACACCCGTCCCCTCGTTACCGCGTCACATAGCTGACTCCCCTCTCTCTCCTCCCCGACTCTCCCTGATTGGTTGACAGAGCGTTGAACGGCGAAATCTTCAGCATGATCAACGCGTGCTTTGGAGGCTGCCGCAGGTTCACGTGCACGGAAAACGACTTCCAGCACGCTCAACGCGCACATGACGCGATGCCCGACCCCTAGACGCTCCTGGAGGCGCGTCCCCCATTGACTTTGCATGTAAACCGGATAATCCTGCAGTTGAAAACGCGTTCGGTCTGGATGTACCATAACAAAAAGATCTGAAGCTCTCAGCCTTGCCCTCTCTAAATGGTTTTAAGACTCTGTTGGATTCCTGGCAAAAACCAATGCAGATATGTTCCTGTTCTTGATTTTATACATCTACCTCATAATGTTTTTGCTAGTTTTAGCTAGTTTTTCTTTTGTTTATTGTTTAATGTAATTGTATCATTGCTGTTCATCATTCTTTAGTTTGTAGCAGGTCGCTTTTGTAAATGAGTCCTCGAGGTTCAATGAGATTTACCTGACTAAATAAAGGTTGCATGAAAAAAATCACAGGGAAATTGTGACACCCTGTGGTGCCACCTGTTACATAAAGATGAAAATGTACCAGTTTAACTCTTCTAATATGAACCTGCACGTGTTGAACCTGCCGTGCGCCCGGGGCAGTGGCGCCCGACTAGGGAGGTGGCTTTGGTGGTTCTGGGCGATGACCTCTGCTTGCTGCATGCAGGCTTCTGGGCGGTCTGTACCGGACATAGGTTACTGGCCTGGTAACCTGGCTGTTCCCGGGTGGGTTTGGGGTGGGCGCGGTTTCTGGGGGAGCGTCGCTCCCTGGTTGGGGTCTTGGCGGGGATGTTGTCGGGATCTTGGGCCGGTGCATGCACCAACGCCCGGCCCAGTCCTGGGGGCCCTTGATGCATTTGTGGGCTTTGGGACCTCTACCGTGGAGGGTGAGTCTGTTGTTGGGGGGAGGGGGAGCCGTGGGAGGGGATGGGTGGACTCAGCCTGGGTGTCTTCTTGTCTGGCTGTGGCCGTGCCCTGGTGCTTGGCTGGGGGTCTGAGCTGTGGGGGGCTTTGGCTGGGGCGGTGTGTATTGGGGGCTTTCGCATTGGTGGCTCTGTGCCCATGAGTGTCTAGGCCCATTAGGTGTGTCCCCTCCCTTGCGTGGGGTACTCTCGCTGTGGGTGTTGCTGTGGGTGGACTGGTCAGTTCCTTTGTGGGGGTGGGGGTGCGCTCTCGGTCGCTGTGGTGCACTATCTGTGGCTGTTCGGGCACTCCTGGCTGATTGTCCTTGTTGGAGTTGGATAGCTTCTTTGGTTGGGGGGCTGGGTGTTGGACTGGGGATCAGGTTGGGGGTCTGGATGGTTTTGGGGGTGTTGGGTCGCTGGCCCTGGTTCTGGTCGGTCCTCGGGGCCATGTTCCGGTCAGTGGCCTTGGTAGTGCGGCTGTCACCTGCTCCTAGGTGTCTGTATTGTAGCCTCTCTTCCCTGGTAGATCTCAGGGAAAAGGGGTGCCTATTGGGGTCAGTGGGGGAGCTAGCCCCCCGGGGGAGGGAGGGGGGGGGCATTGCCACCTCAGTTCTTCCTCCCCATCCCGACATCTTCCACCGCCCATTCCATCACACCACCACTCAGACACGGCCTTGGGGTTCAGGTGCACTACTGAGCCGTTCACCCCCCAACCCTTGCCCAGAACCCTAAATGTCTACATGCTACATATGAGAGTGGGCCCTGGTCCCAGAGGTGAGAAATATTACACATCCCATCACCTATATGCCATCGTGTGCCAACTCCAAACCCTATATATGCATGTGTTGTGAGAATAAGTGTCAGCTGATCTTCTGGTTCCGGCAAGCTGATGGATGCTGCTCCACCGGCTTCTCTGTAGTCTTTTTTATCATCAAACTGACCTGTTTTTTCGAACAGGACTAAAGTTGGTCTACCTTCCAACCGAATTCGGTGTTCAGTGACTCAGAGAGCCGGACGGGACCGTCCAAAAAATATTATTTTCGGCCGGACCGGCCGCTCCCTCCCCACCAGTCAGTCTGAGCGCATCCTGCCGGCCATGTGACCCCTCGAGCTGGGGAGCCGTCCCACGAAGCCCCGTTGTTTTTTTTTCCTTCTCTCTCTCTGGACCCCAACCGAATTACTCATCTAGACCTATGGTTCTACAATACCTGGTTCCAACAAGAATCGCAAAGAGGTATTTTGCTGACCTTTCCGCTGCCTTTTGTTGGATTTGGCCTCGTAGCGTCTTCAGTCGCTGTGGGGGAAGCGTACCTGTCCCGAACCTGTGTCCCAGGACCAGAACCGATTTAAGTTGGCTGTGGGGGATTTCGTCTTCATTAAAGCTGGTCTCAGCCTCTGAGCGGCCTGTTACCTTAAAACAAAAGAGTGTCCACCTCCGTGGGAATTGCTGTGCTCACCTGGAGGTGACGCGCGGCTGCTTTGAAGTGTCGCCGGAACCGGACCGGAGTAGAACCGGGTCAGTTACGACCTCAGCCTCTCCGGTCAGCCTCGCCAGTTTTTTTAACCGGAGGTGGGCTCTTGTGCTGTGGAGTATCGGAGCCGCGCTGAAGCAGAACCGGACCAGTGACATCTTCATCCTCCCCCGGTCAGTCTCATTGTTTTTGCCGGGGTTGGCCTCTCGTGCTGAGGGCTGTGGAGGACCAGACAAGCAGGGTGACGTGAAGCGCGAAGGAGCAGCGCTGTTTGGTGCTCGTGAGGAGTCCGGCTGGAGTTTTCATCGGATTTCATCGGCCATGGATAATAATTCTATTCCGGATCACGCTGTTGCTCCCTGCTGACTTGAAACAGGCTTGGATCATGCCTTCATTTCAGGAGGATTTTCTGGCAGCTCACTCTGCTATTTGCTGCAAATTATCTGTCTCTACCTGTTGATTCTGGACCCAACTTCTCTTTCCCATGGCCATATCCATTCATCTTCACAGGAGGGCTGGAGCCCCCCTCAGCCCAACTCAAACTGCAGTTGGACCACCTCGTTGGATTTGTTTGCCCATCTAATTTGTGATGCTTTACGGGCTGAGACTTTTCTGCACCATTCATATTATGGTCATTATTTTCAGATCTTAGACTACCTGGAATCATTGAATCTTGTTAACACATCTGGGTCTGCCTATCACTGCAACTTTCATTATTTTTGGGTTCTGAATGATCACGTCTTCATTAATGTTTCTCATGGTTCAATTATGGGGGCTAATTGTCACACTATTAACTCCTGTAATTACACATCAGTGACAAAGAATTCAAGAAAATGTCTGATAATAATGTTGTTAGTTACTGTTCTCAGGGATTCAGCCCAACCCAGGACCCCAAACTAACTACATGTACAGTACACCAGATGAATTTAAAAACAAGTCAGGTCTTCATTTCCTGCATGTAAACACCCGTAGCCTTCTAAAAAAACTTGATGCCTTGAAAAATCTGGTCAGTTCTTCTGGTGCCGATGTGATCTTTATCTCTGAAACTTGGCTCAACAAATCTGTTCTGAATAATGATCTGGTAATCAATGGATTTAATATCTATCGCTGTGACTGTCAAAAAAGGGGTGGGGGTGGGGGTGGAGTCGCTATTTACATCAGAGATTCTTTGGTTTCCAGTCTGTCTGCTAAAACAATCCCAAACTAGTTTGAGTCCTTAGCTGTGAACATCACTTTGAAAGGAGGCCAGATCTTATCTGTAGTGGGTTGTTATCATCCCCCCTCAGTAACACCTGAGGCTCTGTCCTCCCTGACAGAATTCCTAGGAAATTTAAAATTCAAAGAGATTTTTTTGGCATGAGATTTCAACATTGACTGGGACAAAATCAGAAAAAGCGTTCAGTACAAAAACAACTGGACTTTATTTGTAACAGAAAACGTTTTGCCCTCTATCCAGAGGGCTTTCTCAATTCAAAGAGCAGGTTGTGTCGGAGTGAAATTAGAAACAGGCTGAGATGACACACACTCACACCTATGTGTCATCTCAGCCTGTTTCTAACAAATATGCCTCACAAATTCCCTGGTACAGGTGTATTCACTGACATTTTGAGTGAACATTGTGTAATAGTGGCTCTCAGAGATATTAAACTTCCACCTTCTAAGCCCAGATTAATTCAAAAAAGGGATTTGAAACGTTTTTGTGAACAGTCATTCCTCTGGAATCTATCTCACTTTGACTGGCAACGTATTCTATTAACCAGCAACGTGAACACCGCCTGGAACTAATTTCATAATACAGTAGTTTCATTTATTTTTTGAACAAATACGCTCCTTTCCGCCAGTTCAGGATAAAGGAACGTGACAGCCCCATGTTTACTCCTGAACTAGCTGACCTCCTGCACAGGAGAGACCATCTTTGGGCTGCAGTGAGAAAACCAGGCTCAGACTCTGATTGGTTGAATTTTCGGCAGCTGACGAATAAATGTACAACTGCCATCAAAGCTGCAAAACGTAACTATTTCTTTTCTCAGACCTCCAAAAATCTAAACGACCCAAAAAAATTCTGGAAAACCATCAAATCTCTCTCAGGCATCCCCCAATCATCTGACCTCCCATCACAACTTCTCGTTGACTCTGTTCCTGTGTCAAATAAGCATGAGATCCTGAACTGTTTCAACAAACATTTTGTTGCTTCTAGTTCATTATTTGACACAGTTACTAATGGAAAATCAGCCACTTCATCTAATAACCAAACTTCTACAAATCAAATCCCTCCTACAAGTCAATCCTCAGTTAATCACACCTTCTCTTTTTCTCCGTTCTCAGTCAGTGAGGTAAATAAACTGTTAAAAGATCTTGATCCTAAAAAATCTGCAGGTCCAGATGAACTTCCACCTTATTTCTTAAGGCTGGCTGCTCATATCATCACAGTCCCTGTGACTCACATCTTTAATCTGTCCATAAGCCAAAACACCATTCCGGATGCTTGGAAAACAGCCTTTGTTCTTCCTTTGCTGAAGGGAGGTGATCCCACCTCACTGAACAACTATCGACCGATCTCTAAACTCTGCATTTTAGCCAAGGTTCTAGAAAAACTGATAAACTCTCAGATCAAAAATTATCTGGTTAAATTGTCTTGATCCCAAAAAATCTGCAGGTCCAGATGAACTTCCACCTTCTTTCTTAAAGGAGAAATGAAAAGTGTTTTTAAGCTAATAGTAGTCTAATGAAAAGCATAAAGTAAGCTTGTTGAGAAATTTTCACAAGTCAAAAATGTCATCCTAACTCAAATTTAGACTTTGCAAAGTGAAAAAATTATCATCTGGTGTTTTTGACCCCCCTCCCCCTGCCTGCTCTCCGTCCCCTGAATATGACGTAGGCAGTGCAACGGTCGTCCCTCATACAGTAATATTAGTGTGTGTATCTAGTTGTGGACAAAAAGGTTTCAGTGTGTAGCAATTAGGGATGCAGCAAAAAAAATCTATTTTTTAAAGAATCAAGATTCTTAGTCCTGGCGATTCAGAATCTATTCTAAAAGCCCCAAAATCGATTTTAAAACTTTTTTAAAATTTTATATTGTATTTTTACCGCTCCTGTGCATTCGGCCGCTGTAGAATTTTGGCCGTGTAGGGCCACCGTAGTTAGTTAGCCAGGCAGCTCCCAATGGAGCCTGCTAGCAAGGAGGGAGACAGCATGTTTCAACTTGCTCCTTCATCTTTAAAAATCATTTTAGATCCTACTATGTTCTGGGGAAGACAGAGCTTAACAAGACATTGGTAACTGTTTCAGGACATTTTCAACACCCCCACTTCCACGTTAGCATACGGCGCTAGCATGCTAACGTTAGCATACGGCGCTAGCATGCTAACGTTAGCATGCGGCGGCTAACGCACGGCTATTCGTATTTCCAGGATAGAAATGCCCATTAATGCACTAAATCACCAAACTGTTTTTGACAAACTAAAGTGATATCCTTCAGATTCAAAAAAGTCTTCTGCTTCCATTTTAAATGACAGACAAGAGGACAGTAATGATGGGTTTATAGCTTCAGTGTTATTGTAAGATAGCAAAGGAGGTCTTAATTGCGTCATAAAAGTGCGTCCAGAAAATTACTACAGAAATCACTGCACTTCGGCATGTAGCAGGAAAAATGTAAAAAACTATTTCTTTAAGCTACTGACTTGAAAAAAGCATACTAAGTATGTTTATGTGTGTTGTTTACTATATGAAATTATTGTTATATCGATTTTTTCAGATTTGATTACATTTCTCCTTTAAGGCTGGCTGCTCATATCATCACAGTCCCTGTGACCCACATCTTTAACCTGTCCATAAGCCTTGTGTCATAAGATCTCAGAAATCGGTTTCTCAGATCACTCCATTGGTTTGTTTTCTAACTACCGTATCTTTCCGATTGGAGGTAATGTGTTCAACGTACCGGTAATGGTACTTCTTCCAGTTATTTAACAGTCAACAATGGTGTACCACAAGGTTCAGTCTTAGGACCAACCCTCTTTACAATCTACATAGGTAATGTAGGTCATAGCATCCCTGATGCATCCTTACATTTCCATGCTGATGATACAGTTTTTTACTGTTGAGATAAAACAGTTGCTAAGGCTTTCCAGCTTTTGCAATCCGCTTTTGACATCATCCAGTCAGATTTTTTCCGTCTCAAACGTGCCCTAAATGCTGATAAAACCAAAGGGATGTTTTTTTCAAACAGGAAGTCGGTCCCAGCAGTTCTTCCTCTGATTTTATCCTCAAATGGTGTCCCTATTGAGTTTGTTGATTCCTATAATATTTGGGTATCCTGGTCGATTCGCATCTCTCTTTTAAACTCCAAGTGGAAAACCTAGTAAAGAAACTGAAAGTTAAACTGGGTTTCTTTTTCAGAAACAGATCATGTCTAACACTGAATGCTAGGAAACGCCTTGTATCTGTGACTTTCCTTCCCTCCATTGATTACGGTGACATTATCTACATGAACGCTCCTACAAGCACCCTGCAGATGTTGGATGCTGTCCATCATCGTGCATTATAGGGGTGGGCGATATGGCTCAAAAATTATATCGTGATATTTCAGAGCATTATCACGATAACTTTCGAGATATAACAAAAAAATCAGAAATCAAATTTATTTATTTGACTAAATTAACTTAACATGTTGCTTTGCAGTATTATATAAAATAAAAAACAACAACGGGTAATTTTACTGAAATTACTTTATTCCGTAAAGTATTCAGTCTCCAAGTATAAAAATAAAAAAAATAAAAATGATCTGTTATTTAGATCAGTGTTTTTCAACCACTGTGCCCCCTAGGCACACTAGTGTGCCGCGAGTGATCGTCAGGTGTGCCTTGGAAATTATCCCAAAAAAAAACAACCTTTCTACAACCTCTTTAAATTTAAGACCACATTGCTGTGGTACTGTTCGGGTGTATTTTTGAAGACATGTTAAGTGCAATTTGAATTAAGAAATTAAAATATGATAAAAAACATTTTTGTGTTTATTTCATTCCTATTCAAGACACTTTGATAAGAATGACTACAGGTATACATTTAATTTAGGCGGATACGGTGTATCTATGTTTACAGTTTTGGTTGGTGGTGTGCCTCTGTATTTTTTTCAATGAAAACACTGTGCCTTGGCTCAAAAAAGGTTGAAAAACACTGATTTAGATTGAAAATGTCTGCACAAAATATAGATCAATAAAATCCACTACAAAAACTAAAGTGCAGGTGTAGTTTCCCAAAACAACTAAATAAAATTAATCTTAAGATCTGTTGAGCACAAATGTAACCTACAACAAAATACAGGTAGTCCCCGACTTACGAGCGCTCTGATCTACGAGCGCCCGACTTTACGAGAGCTTCCAGGAACCAAACTACCAACTTGCGAGCTGCTGTTCCGATTTTACGAGAGAACAACGTTAGAAAGCATTGTTCCAAGATACGAGCGGCCGTTCGATTTTACGAGAGAACAACATTAGAAAGCGTTGTTCTAAGATACGAGCGGCCGTTCGATTTTACGAGAGAACAACATTAGAAAGCGTTGTTCCAAGATACGAGCGAAAAGTTCCAGAGTTACGAGAATTTACCGTTAGAAACTATTGCTCCAAATAACGAGATGAAAATTCCGGGTTTACGAGAAAACTCCGTTAGAAACCATTGTTCTGTTTTACGAGAACCGAGTGTTCGTGCTGACGGCTGAATGTCATGTTTCGAAGGGGAGTTTGGGGCAGGAGGTGGAGTGTGGGGGGCGGGGGAGGTGGAGTGGAGGGGGTTGGTTTCGGGGGGATGGGCGATGGTTGGTTTCGGGTTGGGGGATGGGCGATGGTTGGTTTCGGGTTGGGGGATGGGCGATTTAACCATGCACCTGCACTGGACTTGGACTGGACATGCACACTGCACATGGCGGGCACGCTGTGGTGGGTGGGGTGGGGGGGTGGGGTATGTTTCGCGTGACAAATGGAAAAGTACAGCAGCGGAAGGTTACATAGGCACTACTTTACTGTACCCCCACCCCCAAAAAACAAAGGCGGAGTGATTTCATCAGGTACTACTGTACTGTATATGTTGTCTTTAAATGAAGTATAACTTCCAGAACTTGTAACAAGGTGATCAGCTGACCCTGAAGCTTATTGGTGTTTCAGCTTCATCTATTCATGCAGGAATGATTCATTTATCTGACTGATCTGTCTCTGATCACCTGTCTCGGTCCATGGTCCGACTGTGGAGCTCAAGAGCTGCGCGTGTTTGTAATGACAGTTTAGAGCGAGGGAGACACAGCCCGCAGCGGCTGCTCAGAGGGGGGGAGGGGGAGAGAGACGAACTGTCTGTACCTGCAGTTGGATGGAGAGACAGCTGAGATGCGCGTTGTTTGTTTTTAGCATTTTAGCTAGCTAGTATTGCATGCAGACTGGTGGAGAGGGGGTGCGCAGTTCGGTTTGGTCGTTTAAAGCACTCGGTTGTTAAGGGGGCGGGGCGCCCTTATGTTATCATGGTGTCGTTTGTAGGACCCCGAAGTGGCAGACCGAGAAAAAGTACACAACAACCAGGAATACAAAAATAAGTGTTCTTTATTTACAGGTGCAGTTGGAGGGAAAAAGCTGGAAGAGAAGGGAGTAGAGATGAGTATCCAATCTTGTTGTTTTGATGCTTGAATCTTGAAGTAATTGGAATTGTCTTACTTGTAGTTTTCATGAGAAAGAACCAGAGGAGAGTTGAGGTCCTGGTTTCAATGATGAGATGATGCAGGTGAGGAGCGGTGGAGAGAGGAACAGGTAGACCCAGTACTTGTAGAACCGCTGATGAGACTGGACTCTTGGTGTTTCTGCAGGTGCACCCGAAGGTGCTGGAAGAAGCCCGTGGAAGGACTTCAGAGAAGCAGGACATGGAAGTCCCATAGGCAGAAGTTGTCCCAGCACTGAAGAGGTGTCCAGCTGCTGCTTAAGTAGGCCACCAGAACCAGTCCTCATCAGGCAGCAACAGGTGGGTCTCATCAGGACAATTAGAAATGTGCTGTGGAGAGAGAGGGAGAGACAAACACAGGGAGAAAACCAGGAACCCTACAGAGCCCCCCCCTCAAGAACCGCCTCTCGGCGGTCGTAGTCGCCTCTCAGGGTGGACCCTAAAAAAGTCAGTAATGAGAGAGGGGTCAAGGATCCGCGACCTGGGAACCCATGAACGTTCCTCAGGGCCGTAGCCCTCCCAATCCACCAAATACTGCCAACCACGGCCCCGACGCCTCACATCCAGGAGGCGCCGAACCGTGAATGCGGGGTCACCGTCGATCAGGCGGGGGGGTGGCGGGAGGTCGGCAGGAGGGTGCAAGGGACTGGTAGACACAGGTTTCAGGAGGGAAACATGAAACGTAGGGTGCAACTTCATGGAAGCTGGGAGTTGCAGACGCACAGCAGACCTATTGATGATCTTGACCACGGGGAAGGGACCAATGAACCGTGGGGCCAGCTTGCGTGGAGTGTCCCTGAGCGCGATGTCCTTGGTAGACAACCACACCTTCTGTCCGACGTGATAGGTGGGCGCCTCCCTCCGATGCCTGTCAGCAAAACGTCTGTTCTGTTCCACTGACCTGGCAAGGGCCTGCTTGGTGACACGCCAGGTCCTCCTGCAACGCCTGACGTGCAAGTTGACAGAGGGAACTCCAACATCAACCTCCTGCGAGGGAAACAGAGGAGGGGAGTACCCCAGTGCGGCCTCGAATGGGGATTTTCCAGTGGCCGCGGACACCTGGGAGTTGTGGGCGTACTCGACCCATGGCAACTGCTGAGACCAAGAAGAAGGGTTGTTGACAGTGACACACCTTAGCATGGCTTCCAGTTCCTGGTTGCACCTCTCAGTCTGGCCATTAGACTGAGGGTGGTATCCCGAGGACAGGCTGGCAGATGCACCGATTGCCCGACAGAAACCCTTCCAGACCTGCGAAACAAATTGGGGGCCTCTGTCAGAAACAATGTCCACAGGGATGCCGTGGAGGCGAAAAACGTGCTCTGTTATCAGGTGGGCTGTCTCCATTGCAGAGGGAAGTTTCAACAAAGGAACAAAGTGGGCGGACTTAGAAAAACGATCAACAATCGTGCAAATAGTGGTATAACCATTGGAAATCGGCAAACCAGTGACGAAATCGAGGGCGATGTGCGACCAGGGCCGGCCGGGGACGGGAAGGGGCAATAACAGTCCTGCCGGAGGTTGGTTGCTGTGCTTGCTCCGTGCACAGGTGGGACAAGCCGCGATGAAGTCCCTGACATCCCTCTCCAAGTTGGGCCACCAAAAATGGGTCCTGATGAGTTGCAACATCCGACGGACACCTGGGTGACAAGAGAACCTGGCAGAATGTATCCAGTGGAGTACCTTACTGACGGCAGCCGGAGGAACAAATCTCTTATCTCTGGGGCCAGTACCCGGGTCGGGTTCAGTCTGCTGTGCGTCCCGAATCACGGTGTCTATCTCCCATGTCATGACGCCCACCGTGCAGGATGGGGGAAGGATGTTTGTGGGGATGTCGAGGTCCTCTGCCGTAGAAAACTGCCGTGAGAGGGCGTCCGGCTTCACGTTGCGTGTTCCTGGAATATACGAGACAGAAAAATTGAATCTGGCAAAGAACAGCGACCAACGAGCTTGTCGAGCATTGAGTCTCTTAGCGTTCTGTAGGTACGCCAGATTCTTATGGTCAGTAAGAACCACAAATGGAGTTTCAGCACCCTCCAGCCAATGACGCCACTCTTCCAATGCCATTTTGATGGCCAGCAACTCCCTATCCCCAACATCATAGTTACGTTCAGCAGGTGAGAGGCGTCGAGAAAAGAAAGCGCAGGGATGAAGCTTGCTATCCTCCACTGACCTCTGGGAAAGAACAGCCCCCACCCCAGATTCGGAGGCATCCACCTCCACCACGAACTGTCTGTTGACGTCAGGGTGAGACAGAATAGGAGCCGTAGAAAACAAAGTCTTAAGGCCAGTGAAGGCTCCCTCAGCTTCTGGAGACCAGTCGAACTTCCGGAGGGAGGAAGTCAGTTGAGTCAATGGAGTAGCAACCTTGCTATAATCCCTTATGAACCGTCGGTAAAAGTTAGAAAACCCCAGGAAACGTTGAAGCTCTTTCCGTGTAGTCGGAGTAGGCCAGTCCATCACCGCCTTTATCTTCGCTGGGTCTGACCTTACCTGTCCTCTCTCAAATATGAACCCCAAGAAGGAGACAGTAGACACATGGAACTCGCATTTTTCAGCCTTGACATAGAGATGGTTCTCCAGTAGACGCTGTAAAACAGATTGAACATGATGAACGTGTTGTCCCTGATTTTTGGAGAAAATCAGAATGTCGTCAAGGTAGACGAAGACGAACACACCGAGGAAATCCCGAAGCACATCATTTACCAGTGTCTGAAATATGGCCGGGGCGTTTGTCAAGCCAAAAGGCATGACCAAGTATTCAAAATGGCCCATGGGAGTCTTGAAGGCGGTCTTCCATTCATCGCCCTGACGTACGCGTACAAGGTGGTATGCATTTCTAAGATCCAATTTTGAAAACATCGTCGCCCCTCGAAGTTGCTCATAGACAGAGTCGATTAGTGGAAGAGGGTACTTGTTTTTAACAGTGATTTGATTGAGTCCCCGATAGTCAATACATGGTCGCAAAGATTTATCCTTCTTTGCCACAAAAAAGAAACCAGCACCCAGAGGAGATGTGGATGGACGGATTATGCCACTCTTTAATGAAGTCTCGATGTATTCTGTCATTGTTGTCCTTTCAGGACCAGAGATGTTGTACAGCCGGCTAGATGGTAGCGGGGCACCGGGTATCAGTTCAATGGTGCAATCATATGGCCTGTGGGGTGGTAATGACAAAGCTTTTTGTTTACTGAATACTGGTGCCAAAGAGTGGTAAACTTCAGGAACAATGGATAAATCAATGGGTTCACTGAGAGTTTGTTTGATGGGACTAGGAGTCATGGCAGAGCGAAGGCATTCAGCTGAGCACCTCACTCCCCAACTGTCAACACGACCCTCCTCCCAATTAATCTGAGGGTTGTGTAACCTGAGCCAAGGGTAACCCAAAATGATGGGTGACCCAGGAGAGTCGATAATGAAAAATTCACCCAATTCTTGGTGGTTGCCAGATACCACAAACCTAATTTTTATTGTTTTGTGTGAGATTGTAGAAATGTTTAGACCAGTGAGGGCGGAAACTGAGAAGTCTTGCTCCAATTTCAGGGACTGGATCTGGAGTTCGTCCACCAAGCTTTGACTGATCAGATTCTGTTCAGCACCCGAGTCGATCAGGGCCTGAACAGGGAAAGTAACAGTATTAATACAAAGAGTCACGGGCAGTTTCAAATAACTCACAGGAGTGTTAGAAATAGTACCCACCAGTATCTCCTGTTTAACTGGTGGGCTTAATCTTTTACCCGCAGGAAACAGGCAGATAATGTGTGTCCCTTCTTCCCACAATAAAGACAAGCCTTGTTTTGGATGCGGCGGCGTCGCTCCTCCGGAGTTAGCCGAGTGTGTCCGATCTGCATCGGCTCGGGTTTGGAGGATGACGTCACGGGGACCGGTAGAATCCTTCCGTGTGGCAAGTGCTCATGGGAATTGTAGTTCACTTCTATCTGACGCTCTCGTGCCCTGTTGTCAGCTCTAATCGCTAATGCTACAGCTCCATCTAAGTCAACAGGCAATTCACTCGTGAATATTTGATCCTTAATGTTGCTATTGAGCGAGTTAAGAAAAGCACTACGTAATGCCTTCTCACCCCAACCGGATTCCTCCGCGAGAATGCGGAAGCGAATGGAAAACTTTGCTACGGTGTCTTTTCCCTGCCGGACTGAAAACAGTTTCTGAGCGGCTTCTTCTTGGAGTAAAGGATAATCAAATACCTTGAGGAAGTCTCTGATGAAATCAGCAAAAGGCAAAGCCTGGATCGGACGTCGGTGGAGGTAAGCGTTGACCCACTGAAGTGCTTCACCCTTCAGAGCGGCGACTATATATGATATACGAGAAGAGTCAGAGGAGTACGTTACCGAAGCACGGCTGAACGCCAGATTGCACTGAAGCAGAAAGCCCCCACACTTTCTTGTGTCACCCTCAAACAACTCTGAAGGCTTGATATCAGGTTCTTTGACATGTTGAATGTGTCCGGTTCCTGTGGGGTCCATGGTTTTAGGCTGTTTGGGAGAAAAAGAGGGATTATTGTTTGTCCTTTGTTGGAGAGAAAAAACCATACTACCTAGTTTAAGGAGATTATCCTGCATTATTTCTTGCTGTTTCAGAACCTGTTGTAAGGCCAGAGTTAGAGAGTCTCTCCCCTGACTACTACCTGGTTGAAGTGGTTCTTCCCCAGTCGTGCCAGAGGGGTCAGTTTGGCTGGGACAAACTATCATGGTGTCGTTTGTAGGACCCCGAAGTGGCAGACCGAGAAAGAGTACACAACAACCAGGAATACAAAAATAAGTGTTCTTTATTTACAGGTGCAGTTGGAGGGAAAAAGCTGGAAGAGAAGGGAGTAGAGATGAGTATCCAATCTTGTTGTTTTGATGCTTGAATCTTGAAGTAATTGGAATTGTCTTACTTGTAGTTTTCATGAGAAAGAACCAGAGGAGAGTTGAGGTCCTGGTTTCAATGATGAGATGATGCAGGTGAGGAGCGGTGGAGAGAGGAACAGGTAGACCCAGTACTTGTAGAACCGCTGATGAGACTGGACTCTTGGTGTTTCTGCAGGTGCACCCGAAGGTGCTGGAAGAAGCCCGTGGAAGGACTTCAGAGAAGCAGGACATGGAAGTCCCATAGGCAGAAGTTGTCCCAGCACTGAAGAGGTGTCCAGCTGCTGCTTAAGTAGGCCACCAGAACCAGTCCTCATCAGGCAGCAACAGGTGGGTCTCATCAGGACAATTAGAAATGTGCTGTGGAGAGAGAGGGAGAGACAAACACAGGGAGAAAACCAGGAACCCTACATATGTATTACGTCATGAAATTAGCATATCATGATATAACTTTTTTGTCCGGGCAAGCTTTTTTTACCGGTATTACCGGGAACGATATGATATGGCCCAGCCCTAGTGCACTAGATTCATAACTGTCGGAATCCCACTGTCTGCAGCCCTCTCCAAGATGGCCGCCAATTGACACCAGCTGACGGTCATCCATCTAATGAGGAGCTCCACTACTTAAGGCTGCAGTCCAGTGAGATCCAATGCTGGAGCATTGTACCTCAATCGGTATTTATGACTTCAGCCAAAAAGTATTGATCTGATAAGAATGCTTACCTTGTGATCTTGTGTCCACAGTTTTGTGAATCCTTGGATCCTGATTTCCGTCTGCCAGTTCCTGCCTTGTTGCCACTCGCTTGCCAAACCACTCTGGAGTCCTGAGTCCTTTCGGAACCTCGACCCAACATCCCCCTGTAAGATAACAAACAGAGCATCAGTTTTTGATCCACCTATCCCACCAGAAGGACCCTGACCCTGTTCTCTCTTCCAGGCACTCCAGAGACCCCAAGTGTTCCATTTTCACCTGTACATAATAAACACTGTAAATAATTGTTACTCTGAGTTGTGCCTCTGTTCTGGTCTCGTACCACTCTGGGTTCAGTCGGTCCTTACAATAACTGGCTGTGATTATCGTACCCAGCACTGCACCCTGTATTCACTGGTTAATAGTAGTGGTGTAACGGTGCACGTGGGTGTAACGGTACACGTGGGTGTACCGAACCGTTTTGGTACGGCACGTTCGGTTCGGTCCACCTGCGTACCGTTTCGGTTATTTTTTTTCACTTATTAAATGTTATTAATGGGAGAATATGTGCGCCACGGAACTAAATTCCTGGGCCCGTTTCAGCACGGCGCTATTATCTTGCAGCACGCATAGCATTAGCAGCCTAGCATGCATCTCGTTGCGGTCTCCTATTTGGGAACGTTATGGTTTCTTGTTAAAAGACGAGCGCACATCCAAAGCTGTGTGTCGATGTTGTTTCACGAAGACTCTGCAGCAGCAAACGTCTAACGTTAACGTGCTTGAAACGACGTCATCCGAACGTGAATGAAGAAAAGCAGCTTGTTGCAAAGACAGCTAACAGCAGCTGCATTTAAACATCCTTCGTCAGGTAATTCAGATCGGTCCAGAGCAATAACACAAACTGTAGGAGTTTTTAAAGCTCTGGATCTACGTCTGAATGTTGTTGATGTTACAGCTTTAAAGTTCTTGAGCCTCGCTACAACATCCATCATGTCAACACTTCAATCAAAAAGTTCAGCTCTTTATGAAAAAGTTAAAACTGATATTGTCAACAAGCCCTGGAGCTGATTAAAACCCTGATGATGATGATGATGATGATGATGATGATGATGATGATGATGATTGATGATGACCGAGAGATTCAACCACCTCAACCGTTCAAGAAGAGGTATTATTCTTTTATTATTATTATCATCTAATTAACCTTTTTTATTTAGAACCCACCTCAAATTGGAACCCAAGAGGGAAAACAAATAGAAATGGTCTCCACCTACAAATATCTAGGTTTCAACATTGACACTGAACTGTCTTTTAAAACCCACATCTCCAAAATGGCCACTAAACTGAAACTGAAGCTAGGTTTCTTCTTCAGAAACAAATCCTGCTTCTCATGCAAAGCCAGGAGAACATTAGTAGCTGCAACATTCATGCCAATACTAGATTATGGTGACGTGCTGTACATGAGTGCTGCATCAAAATACCTACAGTCCTTAGACTCCATTTACCACGGTGCCCTTCGGTTCATTACTGACTCCAGTTATCGCACTCATCACTGTGAGCTTTACGTAAAATCTGGCTGGTCATCTCTCAGCACTCGCAGATACACTCACTGGATATCCTTCATCTACAAGACCCTCCTAAACCTAGTCCCGTCATACCTCACCTCCTTAATACAAACATCACACAGTCATTACTCCCTGCGCTCTAACGATTTAGTCCTCCTGTCAGTTCCTCCTGTCAGAACTGAACTAGGAAAAAGAGCATTCAGCTTCGCCGTCCCCTCAGCCTGGAACAACTTACAGAAAGATCTGAAACTATCAACATTCATCTCTCCTGGATCCTTTATGTCAACCGTAGTAGAAAATGTCATCAAGAAACTTGACCATTGCAGATGTTTCTAACCATTACTTATCCAATATACATGTCATTGTTGATTTTTTTAACTTTATTTACCCAACCGAGGTCTGTCTGCTTGTTTTGTATATAATGTATATAGAAATCTGTCATATCCTGTTGGTTTTGAACTGTCAACATCTGTTTACTGTGATTGTAGTTTTCTTTATTTTCTTTTGATAAGTGCAAATGCCTATTGCCAATGTGACGTGTGCTGCTGACCACTTGACCAGGTCACCCTTGTAAAAGAGATCTCGATCTCAACGGGCTCTACCTGGTTAAATAAAGGTGATTGAACCTCTTTGTGTTTTATTTCCAGTCTGGGACAGAGATAGCAGCAGATTCTTCCTCTTCAGGGAAATCCACCAGATCACCTGCAGCTAAGAAGTGTGTGATGACTGAACTCTGAACTTTTCCAGGGACCTGTCCCACCTGGAGGAGCAGGTCCAAGAAGAGGTTGTTGTGAGTAATGAGGACAAATACAGCCTGGCCCTCGCCTTCCTACGCAGCTCCGCTCAATTCTAGTTTCCCCAAAGTGAAGGACAAGGGTCTGGTTTTAACCAGGCTACAGCCACACCGCTGCTAATGTTGTTATTGAGATGATTTTCTCCACCACTGGATATATTCACTGCAACTAGATCTGTTCTTTTAGCAGAAAATGTGGACAAGTTGGTCTTTTTGGACAAAAACTTAAAACTTGATTATTTAGATTGTAAACAGTCTGTTGCTGCTTATTGTTCTGGTTCTGACTGTTATTGTATTTATTAAGATTTTTATTATTGTTAGTATAGTTTATTTATTGTAAAGAGTGCTGTTTATTTAAAATATCATCCAAATGTGTCACTTTTATTTATTTTTATACAAATGTATTTTTGGCATATTTTCAAAATAAACATTTTGTAAGTCTTTATTTTGTCTTTTTTTTGTACCGGAAAGAAAACCGAATCGAGCCCTCCTTGAAACTGAACGGAACCGAAATGTGATTTTAGCATATCATTACACCCAAAGTAATTTCTAATAAAGTTATTTATATGTCGAGTGGAGCATTGAGGCCAGCCATAATGCTCTGCTTGTGAAAGTAAATCTGTTGGGTATCGCCTCGACACTCGGACAATAATTGAGTGCCACAATGCCGAACAGGACAAGAGGGGGAAGAAGAAAAAAAGTATCAGATCTGTAACTTGATCACAAGTATAAGATGTGTAAATCAATCAGAATTTAAAATGGGGCGGCCGTGGCGTAGTGGTAATGGCAGTCGTCCCCCGATCGGAAGGTTGGCGGTTCGAATCCCGGTTCCCACACCATGTGTCGTTGTGTCCTTGGGCAAGACACTTAACCCCAAGTTGCTCCCGGTAGGACTGGAAAGCACCTTGCATGGTAGTCTGCCGCTACCGGTGTATGAATGTGTGTAACATTCAATGTGTGTAGCACTTTGAGATTTTCACTAATGAAAAGCGCGTTATAAATTGAATTCATTATTATTATTATTATTATTAAAAAAGTGAACTGTAGCTAAACGTGACCCTGCTTCTTTACGGTTAACTCTTCTAACATGAACCTGCACATGTTTGTCTGGTTTGTCTGGTATGTTCCTTCATGCCATTACTCTCAAGGCCCGGGCATAGCTCTGCGGAAGGCAGTACGCCGCTGTACGTACGCAGAGGCACAAGCGTAGCCCCGCAAAGCTCAAATTTTACGACCGCGTACGCGAGGCGCGTTGTCTCACAATAAACTGCCCGGCGCCGGACTGTTTTGTATGTGACACAAATTTATTAAATTCCCCTTCTTCATCCCGGGCTGTGGGCTGCAGGACCAGCGCTCCCTGTTTTTATTTTTTAGAACTTTTTATTAACATATAAAGTTTAGAACACCGCAGCGGCTGCAGCCAGCCAGCTCGTGTCTTTTTTCCCCCAACCCGACCTGTCAATCAATTCAGTGGGCGTGTCAGCAAATGACCAATCAGCGACCTCAGTTTGTCCCGTAGGTAAACGCTCTGCACGCAGCTGCTCAAATTACGACAAGAATTTGGAGCGAAAACGCGAGCATTTAACGCGAGAACGAACGCAGAGCTGTGCCTGTGAACGCGTGCGCACACAACACAGCGTAGAGCGGCGTACAGGCCGTACGCAGAGCTCTGCCTGGGCCTTCAGGAGTACCCGCCACCACAACTCGGTATGAGACAAACTGTCTCCAGTAAGCTTACCTTATTGTAATGTTATCTAAGGTTGACAACCACACACTTGTATGTTTTTGTTGTGTTTCAGGTCAGGGGTCAGGATGGGTCGCTCCTCCAAAGACAAACGGGACATTTATTACCGTCTGGCCAAGGAGGAGGGCTGGAGAGCCCGGAGCGCCTTCAAGCTGCTGCAGCTTGACGAGGAGTTCAACCTGTTCAGAGGTGAATCCTACAAAACAAAATAAAGATTCTGTCATAATTTGAGACATTTGCTCAAGAAAATGACCAGCTCATTTGAGCAAATCTCTTCTGATGTACCGGTACATTGGATTAAGGGTGCCAACGCCTAAGCATTGAAGCACACCTATTACTCTTGTGTTGAAATCAGTTTAATTTCACAACAAACATCACCTCAGAGTACAAAAACATTCATTTACATAAAAAATGTATACTAAGTAACAGATATCTGTCTTAAGACAGCCTGCAGATTGTGTCAGATCTTAACATTGTTGCAGTCTTCAGTCCTGAGCACCACATTGGTTACAGTGGAAAGAAATTACTCACTTTGAACAAGAAGGAACTTCCAGCAGAACCACGCTCAGGATTGGTAGCCATCTGGCTGAAATGAGACAAAACACAAAATGGTTGGTCCAGGAGTAGATTCTGTGGTCCAGGAGTAGATTCTGTGGTCCAGGAGTAGATTCTGTGGTCCAGGAGGACTGGACAATAACTAGGCCCGAGCAGTGAACCACTGTGACTGTGAAGGCCTATTGTAATCGCTCTGTTCAGGCCCAAGCTGCAATTTTTTCTGCCAAATTAATTTGCCTTTTCAGAGTCAGAGTCAGAGAGTCTTTATTGTCATTTGCACCGCATGTAGTACATGAGATGAAAACGAGATTATGTACACGAGTTCCCAGTTACATCCAACAACAAATGAAAGAGAAAAACAGTAATAACATCGAGAACTAACTAAGAAAAACATCAACTAGTAATACACTAAGCCTAATATAGTGGGAATAAACAGCAGCATAATAATAATAATAATGAATTCAATTTATAACGCACTTTTCATTAATGAAAATCTCAAAGTGCTACAAGGTGCAACATAATTGAATGTCAATAAAACAAATAATAAAACAATTAAAATCAACAACAGTATCAGCTAAGATCAAAAGTAGAATCATGAGGAGTATAGTATGCTCGGTTGAAAAGAAAGGTCTTCAAGCCGCTCTTAAAGTCAACCACAGACTGTGGGGCTTCAGTTTCTCTGAATCACCTGTAAGTGTCGCCAAAGGAACAAGAACCACAGAAACGTGCGTACGCCTGCTCTGGAGCTGGCGTGGAAATGTACTTGGATGCGCACATATTCACGTTCAGTTCAGTTTTGATACATACGGGGTTTTGCGTGGATAGTGACGCACGCACGGTTGATACATGAGGCCCCTGGTTTCAACAAAGAATGATGACAACAGCGACAACAATAGACAATCAGAAGAGAGGCATACAGATTTTTTTTAACAAGTTAAAAAATATGTCAAAGTAGGAAAAGCAGCTGGATTATAAGGAAGATGTAGAAAATCAAAAACAGGAACATGTCTGCATTGGTTCTTGCCAGGAGTCCAACAGATTCTTAAAACCATTTAGAGAAGTCAAGGTCGAGATCTTCAGATCTTTTTGTAAGATGTTCCAGGAAACAGGAGCGGAGTAGGAGAAGGTTATTTTGTCTAGTTCAGTCCTCACTGAGGGAACACTGCAGGTAATCATGTCCTGAGAGCGCACGCTGTAGCTGCACTCACACAGAGACATGTAGGAGGAGATGTATGAAGGCAGCAGACCAAGAAGTGATTTAAAGATGAAAATGTACCAGTGGAAGAGTCTGCGTGAGGTTAATGGTGTCCAGTTAACCAGTGAATACAGGGTGCAGTGGTGGGTACGATAATCACAACCAGTTATGAATCTTAGTGCACCATGATAGACAACATCCAACAAGCCCTCTGTGAATAGCAAACGACCATCAGGTGCTAACGATCCATCGTTAGGCTGATGGTCCTCCTTGATCATGTGAGCAGCTGGTTTCAGCTGTCAGCAGCAAACTGGTTGATCCACTGTGAGAGGGTGCTATTTCAGGGTTTCCACGGGGTCTTAAAAAGAAAAAAAAAAGTCTAAAATTTCAAAATCTCGATTTTAGGCCTAAAAAAGTCTTAAATTTGCTGAATTATTGTGTTGAAGTCTTACTTTTTTTTTGAAGAGGTCTTAATTTCGTGCGCCGTCGTAATCCTGCCTCAAGCGCAAAAAAAAAAAAGCTTCTTACGTGAGCCACGTGACAAACATGTGACGTGTTGCAGCTAGGGCTGTAGCAATGCGCAATTATGCTTCTTTCACGGAGCTGTTTTGTTCACCGGTACAGCTTTGTCAAAGTTGGCTGACTGAATAAAGTAAAAAAGAAAAGAAAACTGCAGCGCGCTGCGTGGGTGTCTTGAACAGAGCGAGGGGGGAGGCGGAAGAACAGAGACGATGTTTTCAGAGTTATTTTACAAATGGCCGCCGCGACGCAGAGAAAACTGTAAGTCCTCCAACGTGTGGGAGCACCTGACGCTTCATAAAGATAAAAAACTGCAACATGGAGCTTTGAAAAGTGACGACGCGACACGAGATAACCACGTGGTGACGCGGATGAAATGTAAACATGACGGAGTTGTAAACTAACTTCACCACGCTGAAGGAAGAGCAGCAGGTGAGTCTCTACATTAAACCACATTTGTTATGTTTCAAAGTGAGAAAATGTGATGTCAGTGTCTCTGGTAGCTGCTGCTTGTTTCTTAGTTGTGACAGTGATGGAGAACGTGTGTGTTTTTATTTTTAATGTAACGGTACAAGCAGTGTTTAAATGTGATTTATAAATAAATCTAACACAAAGATGGTGATAATTTAATGATTTAGCTTCAACTATTAATTTGCTGACAAATTTTGAAGACACTGCATTGTATGGAAGGATGAATTGCATTTAAACAGGAATTACAGTAATTTATTTCATCTATTCAAGTGTGTATAATTAGTATTTTATATTTGTGTATGTGTGTGTGTTTAACCTAGCACTGTAAGTGAAACAAGGCATTTCTTGAGTTACTGTAAATTATGCTATAATACATATAAATTCTCTCTCATTCCAGAAAACAAGAACAAACAATGACAGCCTTCATGATGGACAGACATCATGCACACCACAGCAAGCAGCAGAGACTGAAAGATCCTTACATGAACGTCACTGACATGAGGCCTCTGTCGATGGTTGAAGACGAAGGCTTCACTGCCATGATACACACTTTTAACCCAGGTTACAATGATCCACACTTGTAATGGTAAATGGACTGTACTGTACTTATATAGCACCTTTCTATCTAATTGATACTCAAAGTGCTTTACACTGTTTATAGTAGTGTAAAGCACTACATGTCCTCATTTACCCATTCATACAGCACTCTACTAGATTACAAAGAACAAATCATTCTAAAGAGACTAATCAGAGCTTTAGCTCACATTCATACACCAATGGGGCACAAACATGGGGTTCAGTGTCTTGCCCATGGACACTTAGGCATGTGACTGCTGGTGGATTCCAACCCTCAACTCTTGCATTGGAGGACGACTGCTCTAACAACTCAGCCACAGCCGCCCCATCCAGGTTAAAACAATCCACACCTTTAATCCAGGTTACACTTGTCCCTCAAAAACACATTTTACAAAGTAGCTACATATTGTGCAGGTATAAAGCATACATTTGTATATATGTTTGTGTACATTTATTTTTTATTGAAGCTATTTGACTAACTTTTTATTTTTTAATTATTCAATATTTTACCAACAGAATAGTCGAGTAGCAACCTGTTTTTTGTGCGATTTGATATGTCAGTCAAATTTTGGAATAAAGAGGTGATAATTAAAACTTTTTTTTTCTTTTGCCGATAGGTCTTAAATTTGATTCATACTGGTCTTAAAAAAGTCTTAAGTCTTAAATTTGAGTTGTTGAAACCTGCAGAAACCCTGTCTTTATAAGACTGAGCTGAATACAGCAACTCAGACTGAGGAAGTCTTTCATAGAAAAGACAAAATGTTTCTTCATTTTTTTTGAATGTCCAGAGGTCCTGACTTAACTTTTTTAAATTTTCTACCTGGGTTATTGAGCATGCATCAGGATAACTAAAATAAAACAGAAACTATCGTCCATAAATTAAACCCTGTTGCCTGATGGACTCCAACATCTGACAGTTGATAAAACTGTCTCATCTCACAGCTTTAGTTGACAGCTTCAACTTTTTATGTCCACTGACGTCATTTCTTTGTCTTTTGGTCCAGAACTCCCGCAGCATTTTGTCTGGAGACGTGAGGAGCTGGAGGTTCTCACTGAGC
Source organism: Garcialebias charrua (assembly GCA_038048925.1). NCBI lineage: Eukaryota > Metazoa > Chordata > Actinopteri > Cyprinodontiformes > Rivulidae > Garcialebias > Garcialebias charrua. The sequence continues at coordinate 24,172 of JBBPBX010015048.1, forward strand.
AGCAGCTCAGGAACCACAAGATGAACTCTGGATTGGACCAGGAGGAACCACAATCTCCAGCAAGACATCACCAACCACAGAAAACAGAAGACCAGGAGGAACCCAAACATTTAAAGCAGGAGGAACCTGAACTTCCAGAGAAGGAACCAGAATCACAAGTTAAAGAACCAGAACCTCCACAGATGAAAGAGGAAGAGGAGGAACTCTGTATCAGTCAGAATGAAGAGCAGTTTGGTGTGAAGCTGGCAAATGAGACCTTCATGGTGACTGTTGTCTGTGAGGAAAAAGATCACTGGGAACCAGAACCAAACTGGGAACAACTCCTTCAGAATTCTCCTGAAGCTGAGACCCAAGATCAGGAAAAAAGCAGGACTGAAGATCCTGGATCCAGCAGAGAAGAGGAGCTGAAACAGAAAGTTAGAAGTCCTCAAACCAGAGAACATGGAGACGATGTGGACAGTCCAGAACTTAAGAGACACAAGAAAAGTCACACAGGTGAGAAACCGTTCACCTGTGAAATTTGTGGTAAATGTTTGTTTTTTGTCCTCGGTGGCAGGGCCTCAGGGGTGGATGAGATTCGCCCAGAGTTCCTTAGGGCTCTGGATGTTGTGGGTTGTGTTGGCTTACACGACTCTACAACATTGCGTGGACATCAGGGGCAGTTCCCTTGGATTGGCAGACTGAGGTGGTTAGTGCTGGACAATAATTCAATAACGATAAATATCGCGATATACTTTAATTCAATAACGATGATATGAAGTTTAAGCATATTTTTGATATTTCTAAAGGATTTTACAGCGTTTCACTGACACTTTTCTTGTTCGGATTGAAGCGCCTGGACAGAAAAAGCTGTGACACACATACGTAAGTGCGTGGTGATGTAATATTACGCAGCGCTCAGTCCAGCAGGCGTTAGCGGTAGAGCTCGTAGCAGGCTAAGCTAAGCTAGTCTCCAACGCGCGTTAAGTTTTCGCTTCAAAACGAGTGTCCACGACCGTCAGAATGTGACTGAACAAAGTTTCACAAGCGAAGAGAAAGTAGACGACATCACTGATAAGAGAGGAAAGACTAATTTGTCGGTGTGGAAGTAGTTCGGCTTTCTAATGCCCCTTTTCCACCAGTCGGCTCGGGTCGGTTATTACGTAATATGTGCGTCGCAGACACCCACTTTACGCCATTTCCACCGGATATTCCGAGCTGCCCGCACCAGTTTTGTTCTCATTTCTGAGCAGTGACTATCCGCGCTCATTCGAGCTGACCCGTCGCGTCAGAAACACTGTCGGTCACTGATTGGTTGGGGGGTGGAGTCTGTTGGGAGGAGTCTGTGGGGAGGAGTCTCTGGTGACGAGTCTGCGCAGAGGAGTCTGTTGAGGAGTCTGCGCAGAGGTGTCTGTTGGGTCTTTTGAAAACAACTGCCCGTTTCACTCCGGCGCGGTCTTTTTGGTACTGTTGTAGCTCGTAAAAAAAAAATAAATTCATGTCTAATCAGTGGTCAAATGCAGAGGTGCAGACGTTTTTGTGCTTGGTTGCTGAAGACAGGATCCAAAGCCAGCTGGATGGAATGATTAGAAATGAAACTGTATTCAGAGAAATCTCAGAGTTGATGGGCAAGCATGGCTTTGAGCGAACACCAAAGCAGTGCCGGGAGAAGCTGAAGAAACTTTGTGGTGATTACCGGAAACGTAAAGACTATAATGGCAGGAGCGGCGCAGACAGAAAAAACTGGAGGTGGTTTGAACAGATGGACGCCATCTATGGAAATCGCCCAGCTAATAACGGGCGCGAAACTAGCTTCGACACAGCAGCTAATTCAACAGTTAATTCTCATGAGGAATCAGTTATAGAAGATGCTGAGTGTTTTCTAACGTTAACACGTTGTAAGTTACCGATCCCATCGGTTGTGAACATATTTCTAACTAAAGAAAGAGGCTGAGAACAATGCTAACGATGCTATGCTAACTAGCACACACGTTAACTGTAGTCCGTTCTAACTGTATTATTTCCGTAACATACTTTAGCATGTGACGCTACAGAGTCTACAGTGGAACCTCCAAACCCCTCGGCTTCACAGAATGCCCCTGCTCCGTCACCTGAATCATCTACTCCACCACTGGACACAGAGGCGGTCCTAGCCTATTTGGCACCCTGTGCGAGCAACCCCAATGCCCCCCTCCCCCCCGCTACGTTGCCAGTGGGGGTCCTCTCCCAGGAAATTCTGAATAAAATTGATGCCATTTCCTGCATTCTGGTGTATTTTAATGGGTTGTTCAACATCTAGTTTTACCTACATATATAAACTATTCAATAAGTATTTAGAGTTAATGGCAGAACAAGAAGTAGCCTGAGACAAACATGTAGCATTAACACATTATGAACATTATTCAAGAATTGTTTCTATAAGAACATTATCAAATATTTTATATGAACAGTAAGATACTAGCAATAACAGCATTGTGAGAGGTGGACAGTTGAACATGGAGGCCTCCACCTCTGTTTAATGATGGACGGTTTCTTTTCACAAAGATGGCCTCCTTTACTCCTCTCTCAAACCATCATTCCTCTCCATCAAGGAGGAACAATGACTGAGTTTGTCACAGCTCCTCAGACTGAAGAAGTCTTTTTGATACAAAGAAGAATCTGTCCAGAGCACTACATACTTTCTGATGCTGAGAAACTCGTCCATGCCTTTGTCTCCTCCAGGCTCGACTACTGCAACTCACTGTTTATTGGTATCCCTGGCAAAAACATTCAGAAGCTTCAATATATTCAAAACAGTGCAGCTAGGATTCTGTTGAGAGTTCGCAAATTTGATCATATTACACCCATTCTCCATAACCTCCATTGGCTTCCTGTCACCTACAGAATTCAATATAAAACTGCTCTCATTACCCATCAATGCTTGCACGGAACTTCACCTGACTATCTAAAGGACATTCTTGCACCATATTCATCCACCCGGTCTCTACGATCACAGAACAGTAATTTACTTCATATTCCTCGGACCAAATTGAGGACCATGGGAGACCGAGCATTCTGTGTGGCTGCCCCCCGCCTGTGGAACTCCCTCCCTGACGACCTGAGAGCTCCACAGTCACTGGTTGACTTTAAAAGCGGCATTAAGACTTTTCTTTTTAAGCAAGCCTATTCTGCCTCCACATGATTTTATCTTTGATCTTAGCTGATATCTTTATTGATTTTACTTGATTTTATCACTTGTTTTATTTTATTTATTTTTTAAGCAAGCCTAAATCTACATGATTTTATCTTTGATCTTAGTCGATATTATTATTGATTTTATTTGATTTTATCACTTGTTTTATTTTTTACCTTTACCTTGTTACACATTGTAGCACTTAGAGATTTTTATTAATGAAAAGTGCATTATAAATTGAATTTATTATTATTATTATTAAATTTACTGAGCCTGCATCAGAACAATTATCTGTAAAGATTTAGCACATTTTATATGGAAAACACATTTTGACTTAACCAATTAATATATTTTCAATGGTAAAATATGCAGGCTTATTTCATATTACTTTCATACTATTCCCTTTCATTGCTTTATGTATTTATTATCTTACTTTTAATGATAACAATGTCACTACTGTCGTTTAGAAAGTGTTTATATTGGAACTAATGCTTGTTTGTTCACACACAGTTAGAACAGCTCACCTGTTCCTTCATACTGACAGGAACAATCCCCTCATCACTCCTGACACTAAATCACGTTTAAAAAATTGTCATAACTGCACAAATCTCCCCTTTTTACAAAGACTTATGATCAATTCAGGCCAATTTCATTAAAGGGTTATCTAACATTTCAGGGCACTTTTCATATAGAGCAGGTCTTCATCCAGACTCATATAATATTATTTAAATTATTTAGAGTCAGAGTCAGAGTCAGAGTCAGAGAGAATTTATTGTCATTTGCACCGCATGTAGTACATGTGTTGAAAACGAGATTATGTACACAGGGTCCCAGTTACATCCAACAACAAATGCAAGAGAAATACAATAATAACATCTAGGATTAACTAAGAGAGACATCACATCAGCTAGTAATACACTAAGCCCTAATGTAGTAGAAAAACATCATTATAAACAGCAGCACGAACATGAGCAGATGGTCACAGATGAACGCAGCAACAAGAAACAGATCAGTATCAGTATGATGTGACATTTTGCAGTGTTTATTCTTATTATTTATTTATTCATGAGTCTGACAGCCTCAGGGTAGAAGCTGTTCCTCAGTCTAGTGGTTCTACATTTGATGCTCCTCAACCTCCGTCCCGAGGGGAGTGGTGCAAAGAGTGAGTGTGCTGGGTGAGTGAGGTCTTTCATGATGCAGGTGGCTCTTTTTCTGCATCTGGAGGTGTAAATGTCTGTGATGGTGGGGAGACTGACTCCCACAGACTTCTGTGCAGCCTTCACCACTCTCTGCAGAGCTTTTCTCTCTGCAACTGTGCAGCCTCCATGCCACACGTTGATGCTGGAGCACAGGACGCTCTCCACTGCACACCTGTAGAACGAGGTGAGGACTGGGCTTCTCAGACCGGCTCGTCTCAGCCGTCTGAGGAAGTAGAGTCTCTGATGACCTTTCTTGATCAGGCTGGTGGTGTTATTGCTCCAGCTGAGGTTATCATTCAAGTGTACACCCAGGTATTTGTAGCTGGAGACCACCTCCACCGCAGATCCACCTATATACAGTGGGGTGTGGGTGTGTTTGTTCCTTCTGAAGTCCACAATCATCTCCTTCGTCTTCTTCACATTCATGTGAAGGTTGTTCTCTTTGCACCAGCTCTCCAGATGTTCCACCTCCTGTCTGTAGCTGGATTCATCATTATCTGTGATGCATCCCACCACAGCTGTATCATCTGCAAACTTAACAATATGACAGCCTGGATGTGTGGCTATACAATCATATGTGAGCAGAGTGAACAGAAGAGGGCTCAGCACACATCCCTGAGGAGAGCCAGTGCTGAGGGTGATGGTGGAGGAGGAGAAGTTGTGGATCTTCACGGACTGTGGTCTGTCTGTTAAGAAGTCTAAGACCCAGTTACAAATAGAGGGGCTTAGTCCAAGTGTGGATAGTTTGTCTATCAGAGTTTGGGGGATCATGGTGTTGAAGGCAGATGTGAAGTCCACAAAGAGCAGACGCACGTATGAGTCCTTCTGATCCAGGTGGGTGAGAGCAGTGTGGACCACGGAGGAGATGGCGTCCTCTGTTGATCGGTTCTCACGGTATGCATATTGATGAGGGTCCTCGTTGATGTTGACGGCTGTCTTGATGTGGGACATGACCAGTTTCTCAAAACATTTAGCGACTATCGGGGTGAGGGCCACCGGTCTATAGTCATTCAGACCAGTCACTGTGGAGCTTTTTGGGACTGGGATGATGGTGGCGGTCTTCAGGCAGGTGGGAACTGACTCCAGTGCAAGTGAGGTGGTGAAGATGTCAGCCAGCACCTCACAGAGCTGGTCCGCACATTCCTTCAGAACTTTCCCTGGGATGTTGTCTGGACCCGTAGCTTTATGAGGGTTGATCCTTCTGAGACTGCCTCTCACTTCTGCTGCGGTCACTTTGAGGTGCTCCTCGTCTGGTGATGAGGTGAGTCTGGTGCTAGTTGGTCTGTTTGGATCATCAAAACGTGCATAAAACTTATTGAGGGCATCAGGCAGGGATGGGTCCCTGGGGCATTGTTTGCTTTTGCCCTTGTAGTCTGTTAAGCATTTGATGCCCTGCCACATGCTCCTTGGATCATGTGAGGTGAACTGTCCCTCGATCCTCTGTGCATACGCGGCTTTGGCCTTCTTTATGCCATCATCCAGTTCTCTCCTGCACTTTCTCAACTCCTCAGTATCTTTAGACTTGAATGCAGTGTCCCTGGCTGCCAGCAGGGTGCGGACATCCTTATTTAGCCAGGGTTTTTGATTGGGGTAAAATTTAACACACTTTCTTATGGATACATTTTCAGCACATGTACTGATGTAACCCAGGACAGAGGAAGCATAAAGCTCCAGGTCAATTGAATTTCCATTCGTAGCTGCCTCTTTGAAGACAGACCAGTTTGTGTTTTCAAAGCAGTCTCTTAGCATGGGGGAACTATCTTGGCGCCACGATGTTATCACTCTTTGTTCTGGCATCGAACGTCGGAGTGGGGGGAGCTGTCTAGGGACCAATAGCAGGGAGCGATGGTCGGAAGCCCCGATCGGTGGGCGTGGCTTCGCCGTGTACGCCCCCTTCACATTCGTGTAGACCTGGTCTAATGTCTTATTTCCTCGTGTTTCTGTGAAAACGTGCTGATTGAAGGTTGGAAGGATGGCACGTAAATCCACGTGATTGAAGTCCCCGGAAACAATGAAAAACCCCTCAGGATATTTACACTGCAGCGAGGTGAGTAACTCATGAATTTCTTCCTGGGCGACTTTAGCATTAGCATCGGGGGGTATGTAAACATTGCTTATTATTATCGCTGAATAGTCGCGGGGAAGATAATGTGGGCGACATCTTATTGTTAAAAGCTCCACAGCAGCTGAGCAGATCCTGCTGATAACGGCACAGTTCGTGCACCAGTCTTTGTTAACGTAAATGCAGACGCCCCCACCTCGCGTTTTCCCCGTAGTCTCGATGCACCGGTCCGTTCTGAAAAATAGTTTATTATCCAACTCGTAAACAGAGTCAGGAGTGTCTTCATTGATCCATGTTTCCGTGAGACAAAGCACCGAACATCTCCTCATCTCCTCCGACGTTGTTACTCTCAGACGAAGCAGGTCCATCTTGTTGTCGAGCGAGCGCACGTTAGACAGTATTTAACAGTATGTTATGTCACAATGCTACACACCACAAAATTCATTGACTTGATAATTAACTTGAACGGTGTTTTGCAGCAAAATTACCTGTTTGATCTCTCATTAACAAACTGCAGCTGTTTGAGTGAAAAATGTGTCAATGTTTGCACATTTAGCTGTGTCTGTTTCCAGAGCCTCTCTCTTTTTAATCTTTCTCTTCACTCTTCCTCTCTTCCATCTTTCCACTGACCGCACGTCATCTCCGTAACAAAACCGAAACTGAAAGTGGAGGTGGGGCGGACGACCTGGGTTGAGGAAATGCACCCAGCAGCTGCTGCGGTGATTAAACTGAGGACATGTGAATAAATTAAGGGTGGGGCGGCCCAGGAGCATTGCGGTAGTGTTCTGTGTTATGTTGTTAAAAACAAAAGTTGTAAAAGATTTAAATAAATAAAAAAACGAGGAGCGGGGTCTCCTCTTATGCCGCCCCCTGCTGGATGGCGCCCTGTGCGGCCGCTCAGTTCGCACATGCCACGGACCGCCACTGACTGGACAGCAGTTCATCCGTGCCCAGCTGCTCACAAATCAGAACAGAACGTCAGACATCAATACTTGGTAAGAAAAGAGATGTATCAATCACGTTCCACCTGAGTGTATTTATGACGTTAAGTACATGCTTTCCTTATTTTTTGAAATAAAAAAAATAGATTGATTAATTCATACTGAGTCATACATATTTCAAGTGTCACACGCACCACATGTTGGTATCAAAAGCACATTTCCACCATTACATACAAAAATAATTCAATGAAAAATGTACACAGTAGTAGGATCTATGATATAAACCAAGACATATGAACTACCAAACATTTAATAACAATAATACGCTAAGCACTACCCAATAGCATCAAACAAACAACAGTATGTCACTCCAACAACATGATTGTGATTCTCTTCAATCTTAGAAATATGTAACCAGTGTAATCACTTAAAAATCACATAGTTTTATTATACTGACGTGTTCAGTGTATCTGTGTTTTTTTCCACAACTGCACAGACAGACATGTTAGTGCACGTTTTGGCACATGGGTCCATATTCCTCTACTAAAGTGGATTACAAAACAACTAAAACGTTATGCCTATGTTACAAAAACAGTTTAATTGATTAATTTGCAAAATTGAAGTTAAACTCAACAAAAACCTGTCTTCAGATGCACCAGCTTTGTTTGAAGCATTCACTGAAAAACAGTACTGTACAGTATACTTGTTTAATAACATGCCATGTCTTCATTTTTAGGAAAGAGAAAGCGGAACGCTCAAGGTAAAGACCAAGGTCAGATGACGTTACTGGTGGAGCAACAAAAACTGGACCGTGAACAACGTGAGGAACACCTGACTCGTCTTCTGGAGCAATCCCGTCAGGCCATGGAACTGGAGGCATCAGCTGTGGCACAACAGACACAACAGACAGCTGTTCTTACACGGGCAATTGAGCGGGAAGGAAACATGCACATGCAGCAGATTGAACATACTGCTGCATTCAATCAAGCATTGCTTGGAGTGCTGGGTGAAGTAGCCCGTGCATTAAACCACAGAAATTATTAAGTTCTCATTACATAGTTTCTTATAGTGATAACAAGATCAGAAATAAATATAGACACTCACTAGTTTTATCCTGTAAATCTAAGTTTTTACTTTCCTATTAAAATTGTATTTCCTTACAGTGGTTTCATTCGTTACTCCTTTATCTAAAAATATTTCACAGTGTTATGTACAAGACTAGATGCAACACATAATCTACGCGAATGTCGTACATATTTAGGTTCTATAATCAAGTCAGACAACTGTAAGAAATTAAGATGAAAACCATGGTGCACTTATTATTTGAACTAGCAGCAATTTTAACATCCATCATGAAGCAAGGCAGGCAGGTTTTAAACTGAACCGTGAACTCATGCTGTCTCGGTGTTCATCAAGCCATCCATCATCCATCCATCCAACTTCCTGTTATGCAGAGGTCGGGTCGTGGGGGCAGCTGCATCACGAGGTACGGGAAAGAGATCAACTTGTTGAGGCAGTTGTTGGAGGAGCAACACATGGATTTCAGAGCTCAACTAACAATAATTAATACTTTGTTATTACTGTACTTGTACATGTAATGAAACAACCTATTATTCATTCAACCTTTATTTATACAGGCTAGCCTCTTTGAGACACTGGGACTCATTTACAAGAGGGACCTGTCTCACGCACACCCAGGGTCAATTTAGAGTTACCAATCAGCCTAGCATGCATGTTTTTGGTCTGTGAGAGGAAACCGGAGTATACGGAGAAAACCCACGCATGCACGGAGAGAACATGCAAACTCCACCCATTAGTGTGTAATGTATTAATTAGTGTATAATGGTCCATTTAATCTAAATATTCAATTTGCTATTCACTTTTAATTACCCATAACAAAATGACAATAACTATATACATTATAAGGGAATACTAACCATTGTTATTTCATGGAAAATTACAATCAAATTAATTTCTAATCTGTAGCATACAGTATTCTAAAAGTAGTTTAACTCATTACTGGACAGTGTGATGTATTTAGAAATGTAAACAATAACCTTGTGCATCTCAGAAAATAACAAAATTGGATATTTTTCTTAAGTCTTTATTATGAAATACAGAATAGAAAACATGGGTTTCAAGCAAGCTAAAAAGGCAATCAAGTCAGAACATGAATTATGTTTATAATTGATTGCTCTGGAGGTATTCCATTAGAGCATTTCTAACATCAATTTGATGAACTTCCTGTTGAACAGCTGCCTGGTGAGGCTGTGCAGCTGCTACTGCAGGCGTTTCATTGAGTGAAGTATCATATGACTCTCACACAGATTATGAAGGGAACAGCAGGTCAGCACCATGGACTTCACTAGTTGAACATCACAGTCATTTTGTTTTAAGAGGCAACGCCATCTTCCCTTCAATCATCCAAAAGCATTTTCTACAACCACACGTGCACTACTAAGTGTTTGGTTGAAATCTTGTTGTTCTGCTGTTAGCCTTCCCGTGTCAGAAAAAGGTTTTAACAGCCAGTCTTGAAGGGGATAAGCTGCATCACCCAGGATGTAGTAGCCAGTATTTTCTGCACCGATAGTCCTGAGATGAGCTGGGAACAGGTTTCTCCGGCTGGCTAGCTCCCACAGCGTGGACAGTCTTAACACTCTGGCATCGTGCATGCTACCTGGTAATCCAGCAAACACATTCCAGAACTGCCCCTTTCCATCCACAACAGCTTGAAGTCAGAGTCAGAGAGTCTTTATTGTCATTTGCACCGCATGTGGTACATGTGATGAAAACGAGATTATGTACACGGGGTCCCAGTTACATCCAACAACAAATGCAAGAGAAAAACAGTAATAACATCTAGAATTAACTAAGAAAAACATCAACTAGTAATACACTAAGCCTAATATAGTGGAAATAAACAGCAGCACGAACATGAGTTTGTATGAGCAGATGGTCACAGATGAACACAGCAACAAGAAAACAGATCAGCATCAGCATGATGTGATATTTTGCAGTGTTTATTTTATTTTTATTTATTCATGAGTCTAACAGCCTCAGGGTAGAAGCTGTTCCTCAGTCTAGTGGTTCTACATTTGATGCTCCTCAACCTCCGTCCTGAGGGGAGTGGGACAAAGAGTGAGTGTGCTGGGTGAGTGAGGTCTTTCATGATGCAGGTGGCTCTTTTCCTGCATCTGGAGGTGTAAATGTCTGTGATGGTGGGGAGACTGACTCCAACAGACTTCTGTGCAGCCTTCACCACTCTCTGTAGAGCTTTCCTCTCTTCAACTGTGCAGCCTCCATGCCACACGTTGATGCTGGAGCACAGGACGCTCTCCACTGCACACCTGTAGAAGGAGGTGAGAACTGGGCTGCTCAGACCAGCACGTCTCAGCCGTCTGAGGAAGTAGAGTCTCTGATGACCTTTCTTGATCAGGCTGGTGGTGTTGTTGCTCCAGCTGAGGTTATCATTCAAGTGTACACCCAAGTATTTGTAGCTGGAGACCACTTCCACTGCAGATCCACCTATGTTCAGTGGGGCGTGGGTGTGTTTATTCCTTCTGAAGTCCACAATCATCTCCTTTGTCTTCTTCACATTCATGTGAAGATTATTCTCTTTGCACCAGCTCTCCAGGTGTTCCACCTCCTGTCTGTAGCTGGACTCATCATTGTTTGTGATGCATCCCACCACCGCTGTATCATCTGCAAACTTAACAATATGACAGCCTGGAAGTGTGGCTGTACAATCATATGTGAGCAGAGTGAACAGAAGGGGGCTCAGCACACATCCTTGAGGAGAGCCAGTGCTGAGGGTTATGGTGGAGGAGGAGAAGTTGTGGATCTTCACGGACTGTGGTCTGTCTGTTAAGAAGTCTAGTACCCAGTTACAAATGGAGGGGCTTAGTCCAAGTGTAGATAGTTTGTCTATCAGAGTTTGGGGGATCATGGTGTTGAAGGCAGATGTGAAGTCCACAAAGAGCAGACGCACGTATGAGTCCTTCTGATCCAGGTGGGTGAGAGCAGTGTGGACCACGGAAGAAATGGCGTCCTCTGTTGATCGGTTCTCGCGGTATGCATATTGATGAGGGTCCTCGTTGATGTTGACGGTTGCCTTGATGTGGGACATGACCAGTTTCTCAAAACATTTAGCGACTACCGGGGTGAGGGCCACTGGTCTATAGTCATTCAGACCAGTCACTGTGGAGCTCTTTGGGACTGGGATGATGGTCGCGGTCTTCAGGCAGGTGGGAACTGACTCCAGTGCAAGTGAGGTGGTGAAGATGTCAGCCAGCACCTCACAGAGCTGGTCCGCACATTCCTTCAGAACTTTCCCTGGGATGTTGTCTGGTCCGGTTGCTTTATGAGGATTAATCTTTCTGAGACTGCCTCTCACTTCTGCTGCGGTCACTCTGAGATGCTCTTCATCTGGTGATGAGGTGAGTCTGGTGCTAGCTGGTCTGTTTGGATCATCAAAACGTGCATAAAACTTATTGAGGGCATCAGGCAGAGATGGGTCCCTGGGGCATTGTTTGTTCTTGCCTTTGTAATCTGTTATGCATTTAATACCCTTCCACATGCTCCGTGGGTCTTGTGAGGTGAACTGTCCCTCGATCCTCTGTGCATACGTGGCCTTGGCCTTCTTAATGCCTTCCCCCAGTTCTTTCCTGCTCTTTCTCAGCTCCTCTGTATCTCCGGACTTGAATGCAGTGTCCCTGGCTGCTAGCAAGGCGCGAACTTCTTTATTTAACCAGGGTTTTCGGTTCGGGTAAGATTTAACATATTTTTTTATGGATACATTTTCAGAGCATGTACTGATGTAGCCCAGGACAGAGGAAGCATAAAGTTCCAGGTCAACTGAGCTCCCTTCAGTAGCTGCCTCCTGAAAACAGACCAGTTTGTCTTCTCAAAACAGTCTCTCAGCATGGAAGAGCTGCCTTGAGGCCAGACTCTTATCTCTCTTTGTTCCGGCTTGGAGCGCCTGAGTGGGGGGAGCTGTCTTGGGGCCAGGATCAAAGAGCAGTGATCGGAAGCTCCGAGCGCTGGGCGTGTCTTCGCCGTGTACGCCCCCTTTACATTAGTGTAGACTTGGTCAAGCGTTTTATCTCCTCTTGTTGCTGTGAAAACGTGCTTATTGAAGGCTGGGAGGGAGACTTGAAGGTCCACGTGATTGACGTCTCCACAAACAATGAAGAGCCCCTCAGGATATTTACACTGCAGCGAGGTGAGTAAGTCATGAATTTCTCCCTGGGCGTCATTAGCATTAGCATCAGGGGCTATATAGATAGCGCTGATTAGAATTACAGAATAATCGCGGGGAAGATAATGCGGTCGGCACCTTACTGTGATCAACTCCACGGCAGCTGAACAAAGCCTTTTGATCACAGAACAGTTCGTGCACCAATCTTTGTTCACGTAAATACAAACACCACCGCCTCGTGTTTTCCCCGTAGTCTCGGTGCACCGGTCTGTTCTGAAAAAGAGTCTATTATCCAGCTCATAAACAGAGTCCGGTGTATCCTCAGAGATCCACGTTTCCGTGAGGCAGAGCACAGAGCACCTTCTCATCTCCTCCGACGTGGTCACTCTCAAACGAAGTAGATCCATTTTGTTGTCCAGCGAGCGGACGTTAGACAGAAAAAGAGCCGGCATCGGGGGTCTACCGGTTTTAGCGTCTGCCCGCAGTCTCGTCATAATTCCTGCTCGGCAGCCCCGCTTCTTTCCTCGTGAGCACCGCTTCCTTTTCTTTCCCCTGGAGCGCATCTGCTTCCAGGAAGATGATCTTAACAGCTCCAATCTTCCGAGCTCTGATTTGAGTTTGTTGCTGCTAACCCTAACCCTAACCCTAACCCTTTTCATGTTTAGATAGTTGTATCGCTTTATGTAGTTTGGAGATAATTCTGCTGTCTGATCTGGGCTTAATTAATGACAGAAATACTCCCATGAAACTTGAATCGTTTTGTTTCAACTCCTTGAAATTTCTATTAAAATAAGAAAGTTCATACTCAATAATCCAGGTATCAAATCTGATAAGTCTCAATCTGGTCATCTGGACAGTTTCTTTTAGTCGAAACGTTTCACCCTCAGTCCAGAGGGCTTCCTCAGTCAGAGTTCCAGCACACTGATCTTCCCCCACCAAGCTGTAAACAACTTATGTGGACCAACCAGTTTGCTGGAGCCAAGATGGTTTCTGGGGGCCGTCCTGTCCCTCGTCGACTCCTCCCAGGCAGGCAGCCACAGCCAAAGTGGTTCAAAACAAGAAAGTTCATACTCAATAATCCAGGTATCAAATCTGATAAGTCTCAATCTGGTCATCTGGACAGTTTCTTTTAGTCGAAACGTTTCACCCTCAGTCCAGAGGGCTTCCTCAGTCAGAGTTCCAGCACACTGATCTCCCCCCACCAAGCTGTAAACAACTTGGTGGGGTGGCTCACCCTTGGCCAAGGGTCCTTCTTTATGCCTTTCCACCCCTTTCTCAGATTTGGCCAACCCTTCAGAGTCCTAGCAGAGGGCCACAGACTGCTATTGTTGGCCCCATATTGGCCAGCACGACCATGGTTCCCGCTACTACGGAGGTTATGTCAGGATGTTCCGTGGCGTCTTCCGACCAGGAGGGACTTGCTGTATCAGCTTGGGGGGTTGCTATGGCACCTCAATCCTCAACGTCTTCATCTGTGGGTGTGGCCGCTGCAGGGCCAAGACAGCAGCTGACTGGAGTTTCGAGCCCTGTCGGCCGCACCATCTTAGGCGCCAGGGCACCTTCTACTCGTCAGCAATATGAAAACAGGTGGCGTCTGTTTTCACAATGGTGTGCTGATCACAATGAGAATCCAGTTTCCTGTGCAGTACCTACCATTCTGGAGTTTCTCCAGTCTCTCCTTGGTAAGGGTCGCTCTCCTTCGACGCTCAAGGTCTATGTAGCAGTGATATCGGCTAATCACGCCGGCATCAATGACCGTACGGTGGGCAGTCATAATCTAGTCTCTATTTCTACGTGGTGCCCATAGGTTACACCCGCCGAAGGTTACTCGAGCGCCAAGTTGGGACCTGCCCTTGGTTCTCGAAGCTCTGTGCCACACTCCGTTCGAGCTATTGACGCAAGTAGACCTGAAGTGTCTTTCATGCAAGACAGCCTTTCTGCTGGCTATTGCCTCAGCAAAGAGGATTGGTGAGTTGCATGCCTTTTCAGTCAGCCCCTCATGTCTCAGGTGGGGCCCTGAGGGCTCTGGTGTTACATTGTGGTCAAATATTGCCTTTGTACCAAAGGTCTTATCCTACTCTCACCGTAACCAACTGTTAAGGCTGGCACGTTTTCAACCTATGCCTGGAGAGGGGTCTGGATTGCTGTGCCCAGTGAGGGCACTGGAGGAGTACGTTGCAGCTACTGCTGCTATACGGCACTCAGACAAACTGTTTGTGTGTTATGCGGGCCCTAGATTGGGTTACCCTCTTTCCAAGCAGCGCCTCTCCCACTGGATCGTGGACGTCATCTGCCACGCCTACGCAGCAGGACACCATCCCCTGCCAGTCGGCGTGAAGGCACACTCTACCAGGAGCGTTTCCGCTTCCTGGGCTGCAAGGGTCCTCTGGGCTTCCTCAGTGAGGTATGTGCTCAGGATTCCATGTGACATCGTTGATACCAGTCATTCAGTGCTTTTCAGCACCGCCCTCTGGCGGTCAGGAGGGATGAAATGGAACGAAAGTTACAAATGCAATAGTTTTACTATTTTATGCTTATGTCTATTATTATATGTTTCAGTGTTTCAATGTTTAGATGTTTACTGTTGCACCGAGGGACTGAGAGAAACGCAATTTCGGTCCTGTGTATGTCCTGTACAGTACATATTGCAGATCTGACAATAAAGTTGACTTTGACTTTGACTTTGAAATGTAACTACGGTTCTATGAATCCCGGATGACCGCCAGAGCTTCTCTGTCACTCAGAATCCTTGCTTTACGCGAGAAAATTCTGTAGGACTGAATTAACGGATAACGCTAGGCTATCTAGCCTCTTGATTGCTTATCCGGTTACACCTGTGTGACGTCATTGATATAATTACTGAAACAGCGCATGCGCGAAGGGAATATTCAGTGCTTTTCAGCACCACCCTCTGGCGGTCATCCGGGATTCATAGAACCGTAGTTACATTTGTAACTTTCGATTCAAACCGTTAAATTCAGTTTTAATTTGTGCAATTCAAATTCAGTTCTGGTGGCTCAAGTTTCTCCTATTAGCTTTTATGAAGAGGGTGTGTCAAAGTTAAATGTTTTAAAGGAAGCTCATCAGTTGTCATCCCCTAAAAGTCTGTGAAAAAAGTAGCAGCTTATACACCAGCTTTATGGTAAATCTGTTTTTGACTAAATAAATAATTTAGAATCTTCATGTCCACGATGCGTCTAAAACAGAAAAAAACTACTGGAGATGTGCTACTTCCACTGAAAATATTTTCTCTCTTTTTCTTTAGAGCTTCCACAAAATTACACCTGGAAAGAAGAGGAGGTTCTCATTGAGTTGCAGCTCAAGAACCAGAAGTGGAACTCTGGTTTGGACCAGGAGGATCCACAACCTCCAGCAGGAGATTGGCAGCCTCAAAAAAGTGAAGACCAGGAGGAACTACGTGTACAGATGAAAGAGGAAAAGGAGGAACCAGAACCTCCACAGATGAAAGAGGAAAAGGAGGAACTCTGTATCACTCAAGATGAGGATCATCAAGTTTTGAAGCTGGAGGCTGAGACCTTGATGGTAACAGTTGACTTTGAGGAAAGAGTCCACTGGGAACCAGAACCAAACTTGGACCAGTTCCCTTCACAGAACTTTCCTCCTGCTGAGAACCAAGACCAGGAAGATGCAGGAACATCTGGAGACGGAGAACTGAACTCCAAGAACCGACCTGACAGAAGCCAAAGTATTGATGTGAAAAACTTTTCAGGTAATCTGTTTGATCCTGAGGCTGAAGGGAAACCTGTAAAATGTGATTTTTGTGGAAAAGGCATAGAAGCATAGAAGAATCCAGACCGGTGAGAAGCCCTACTCATGCAAAACATGTGGTAAATGTTTTGCTCATGGTGGTCAAATAATGGTCCACATGAGGAGTCACACCGGTGAGAAGCCGTTTTCTTGTAAAACGTGGCAAATGCTTTGCCATAAAAAACAGTCTGAATATCCACATGAAAACACACACAGGTGAGAAGGCCATTTCCTGTACGACATGCGGCAAATGCTTCTCTTATAATTATATTTTATTAACCCACATGAGAGTTCACACCGGGGAGAAACCCTTTTCTTGTAAAACCTGTGGCAAATGCTTCTCTCAAAATTATTTTTTACGAGCCCATGCAAGGACTCACACTGGTGAGAAGCCACATATGTGCAAAACGTGTGGTAAACATTTCACTCGACGTAATGATTTAGTGGGCCACATGAGACTTCACACTGATGAGAAGCCCTTTTTGTGTAAAATATGTGGTAAATGCTTCACTCGAAGAAGCGGTCTGAACATTCACATGAAAACACACACTGGTGAGAAGGCCTTTTCTTGTAAAATATGTGGCAGATGTTTCGTTCAAAATTGTAATCTGACCGTCCACATGAAATTACACAGAGGTGAGAAGCCCTTCTCCTGTAAATCCTGTGGCAAACGCTTCTTTTTAAATTCTACTTTAAAAACTCATGAGAACTCACACTGATGGGAAGCCCTTTTCTTGTGAGATATGTGGTAAAAGTTTCAGTCAAAAAAGGTCTTTGACTGATCACATGGAAACACACGGGTGAGAAGCCCTGTACTTCCTCAAAACCTCTGCTAGAGCAGCTGGTTCAGAAGCAGGACGCCAATACCTTCATGGTGACTTCTGCCCATGAGCAACAGGACCATATTAAACCAGAACCAAACTGGGATGAAGACCTTCCTGACATCCAAGACCAGTTAGGTTCAGGAACATTTAGAGACTGAGAAATGAACCCAAAGAGTAGCCCTGACAGAAACCAGCGTGTTGTAGAAACACAGGGTGAGGCCCAGATGGAAAGAAAAACTGCTAAATGTGATTTTTGTAGTAAAATCTTCAGGAATAAATATAGGATGGAGCTTCATCGAAGAGTCCACATTGATGAGAAGCCCTTTTCTTGTGACATATGTGGGAAGTGCTACGCTCGTAAGAGCATTCTGACCACCCACAAGAAGTCTCACTCTGGTGAGAAGCCCTTCTCCTGTCAAACCTGCGGAAAATGTTTCTCCACAAATTATACTTTGGTTGCACACATGAAAACTCACTCTGGTGAGAAGCCCTACACATGCAACACATGTGGGAAACGTTTCCTTCAGTCTGGTAATTTAATGACTCACCTGAAGACACACACTGGTGAGAAGTCCTTCTCCTGTAAAACCTGCGGCAAATGTTTCCCTGAGAATTATCTTTTGGTCGGACATATGAGAAGTCACACTGGTGAGAAGCCCTTTTCTTGTGTAATGTGTGGGAAAAGTTTTGCTCAGAACAGCTATCTGACCGGCGTCCACATGAAAAAACATTTAAGTGACAAGCCCTTTACATGCAAAACATGCGGTGAGAGTTTTAATCATAGGCGAAAGTTGGCGTCCCACAAGAAACTACATGCAGCAACAGAAAGTCAATAAATATTTCTTGACAAATGAACGAGCTCTCGCTCCACAACCCGCGCGGATTCGTTTTCTTTTTTGTCTCTGTTGCCTTCGTCTTCTTCCACCTTTGTTTCTTCTTTCTGTTGTCTTGTTTTTTGTCTTTAGACTTCATTGTTGTCGTTTGTAGCTGATTCCCTTTTGCGTCTCCACATTAGACCCTTTGCTTCTCCCTCTCCAGGCTCGCTTCCACCTGTTCCCTACTCTCAAAACCAGCATGTATTGTGGATAAATAAGTTTATTGACCTATTTGAGCTGAAATGGGAGTGCTGACGATGACCTTGATGTAAAATCTTGATCATAATGAATCTGGAGATTTTTAAAATATTGATGTTTCATTCATGATATAAGGTGGGACTATATCGTCTATATCAATACAGGTAGTCCTCAACTTACGACGGCCTCGAGTTACGACATTTCGCGGTTACGACGCACCTCCCATTAAAAAATGAATTATATATATATATATATATTCTCTGATGCATGCTCAATAATCCAGTTTT
>JBBPBX010015049.1:0-50037 GCA_038048925.1 Garcialebias charrua
GCTTCACTGCGGACGCTGCACCTATCCGCCTATCGATCTCACGCTCCAGTTTTCCCTCATTCGTGAACAAGACCCCGAGATACTTAAACTCCTCCACTTGGGGAAGGACCTCCTCCCCGACCTGGAGAAGGTATGCTACCCTTTTCCGGCTCAAGACCATGGCCTGGGATTTGGAGGAACTGAGAGGGGAAAGTTGTCAATGTGCCTCTTGTCGTCAAGTGTTTGTCTGAGCAGTGTGCTGTCTAACCAGCCTGTGTGATGTCCCTGTTCCCTTGATTTCTAGTTCCATGCCAAATAAGTTTTTGTGCCTCCTGGAAAGCCTTTTTGTTGCATGTTAAATAAAGTTTTAAATTATTTTTGAAATACACCTGTGCCCTGGGTCATTCTGTCATTCTTTGAAGCATAATGCATAAACATTGATGAAATTTAATTTAATGAAGTTTCACAAATCAGAAAAACATTTCACAAAGCTCAAACTTAGTTTTATATATTCTTCTATTAGTCTAGATTAATATAGTCCTGGTTTGAAGAGTCTAGGTCTTGTGGTCTCCGAGCTGGACCGGGTCCAATGTGGTCAAGTAGCCAAAAAATGATGAAAAACAAACTTTGGCCAAGTTTCACAAATCAGAAAAACATTTCTCAAAGCTCAAACTTAGTTTTATATATTCTTCTATTAGTCTAGATTAATATAGTCCTGGTTTGAAGAGTCTAGGTCTTGTGGTCTCCGAGCTGGACCGGGTCCAATGTGGTCAAGTAGCCAAAAAATGATGAAAAACAAACTTTGGTCAAGTTTCACAAATCAGAAAAACATTTCACAAAGCTCAAACTTAGTTTCATATATTCTTCTATTAGTGTAGAACAATATAGTCCTGGTTTGAAGAGTCTAGGTGTTGTGGTTTCTGAGCTACAGCAGATTAAACCCGCTCAAGGTACTGAAAAATTAGTTGTAATATCCCTTTAGTCATTTGCCGAATCGGAAGCTGGAATCCAGTAGCCTAAAAGGTCAATTTTCACAAATCAGAAAAACATTTCACAAAGCTGAAACTTAGTTTTATATATTCTGCTATTAGTCTAGATTAATATAGTCCTGGTTTGAAGAGTCTAGGTCTTGTGGTTCTCCGAGCTGGACCGGGTCCAATGTGGTCAAGTAGCCAAAAAATGATGAAAAACAAACTTTGGCCAAGTTTCACAAATCAGAAAAACATTTCACAAAGCTCAAACTTAGTTTTATATATTCTTCTATTAGTCTAGATTAATATAGTCCTGGTTTGAAGAGTCTAGGTCTTGTGGTCTCCGAGCTGGACCGGGTCCAATGTGGTCAAGTAGCCAAAAAATGATGAAAAACAAACTTTGGTCAAGTTTCACAAATCAGAAAAACGTTTCACAAAGCTCAAACTTAGTTTAATATATTCTTCTATTAGTCTAGAACAATATACAGTAGTCCTGGTTTGAAGAGTCTAGGTGTTGTAGTTTTTGAGCTAGAGCAGATTAAACCCGCTCAAGGTACTGAAAAATTAGTTGTAATATCCCTTTAGTCATTTGCCGAATCGGAAGCTGGAATCGGAAGCTAACTTCAGCTTCGTTAGCAAATCCAACTAAAATCATCACTGAAAAGCTGTTTAGATACAAACCTAATATGTGAAGCAGAACGGTTGTGTTGAAAACAGCACCTTGGGTTTTGTTGTGTTGCAGTTTGTCCTCTAAACGACATCGTTCCTCTTTATGATCTGCATCTGTTGTTTCAAGAAACTCGGACATTTCTTCAGCAGCCATTTCCTCTCGTTGTTCAGCCTGATGTCTCCTCATCTCTGTTAGCCAAAGTTTCCTTTAAACAATAACAGTTTCGGAATGGGTACAGACGAAGTGAAATCAAGAAAATGAAACGTTACAGAAAATTAAATCGTATTCTAAAAGTACAGCCTCACATTTTCATTCGGACACTCTTCTTCTTTTGTTCTCTTCTTCTTCTTTTAGTTTAATGGCGGATTGCAAACAACGTTCAGGTGCATACCGCCACCTACTGTGCAGGAGTGTGTAACCCTTTAACTCCACTTATATTCTATATTTGAGTTTTGTATTATGTAAAAATGTAAATAATGCTTTCTTTGTCTTGTTAATTTCCTCCTTATTCCCTTCTGTTCCTAATATCCCTTTCAAGCTCCATTCTCTCCCCACCTCTCTTACTTTGTCCCTCATCTTCTCTCTTTCTGCTGTGTACTTTGTACACGTCAACAGTACATGTTCCACACTTTCTTTTTCTCCACAAGCCTCACAATTATCATTAGTTCTTTTCCCTATTAAATATAAAAAGTCATTTAAATAAGAGTGCCCTACCCTTAGTCTCATCATAATTACATCTTCTCTTCTGTTTCTTTCTTTGAATTTCTGTATTTTCACTGACTTTTGTATTTTATATAACTTTCTTCCTTTTTTATCCTCATCCCATTTTTTCCGCCATATTTCTGTTTCTTTTTCTTTGATTATTGCTTTTCCTTCACCTTTACCAAATGCGATAGGAATTGTTATTTGTGCTCCCGTAGCCTTTTGTGCAAGTCTATCTGCAGCTTCATTTCCCTTCACCCCCTGGTACCCAACAAAACTGAATGTCTATCCCTCCCCTGTGTAGCTGTACAAACTATTATATATTTCTATTATAAGATCCTTTCTGCATTCTCCTTTAGACTGTAAACTTTCTATAGCTGATTTTGAATCTGTGCAAATAACCACTCTGAACTCTTCCACCCACTGCAGGCTTTTATTGCTACCATCTCTGCTGTGAATACTGACAGTTGATCCGATAAGTGTTTGGATATTGTTGTTTTAAATTCTGGAATGTAAATCCCAATTCCTACATACCCTTTTGTGTTTTTAGAGCAATCTTTGTAAATTTGTAAATAATTGAAATAAGATTGTCTAAGGTAAGTACTGGTATTAAACCCTATTTCATTCAAATTCCATTTTCATTTCATTTCTATAACTTTCATATCTATTTTAGTATGTGGAAATAACCATGGAGGCACAGCACTTATTGAATTAAAGTTGCAGAATATTTTGTGTTCTAAACCATAAGTTGATGCCCATTTATTCCCCATCCATCCAAACCCAGCCACCCTTTGATATTTGGAGTATCGCATTTTCTGGAATATAGGTTGCGGCTTTTTGTCTGTTTTGCATGCCCTGCGACCTATATTTAGGTGCGACCTATTTATGGCTTTTTATGACTTTCGGACGCTAGGGGCGCATGGTAGTACCAGTTTCGGCTGCTAGGGGCCCATAGTAGTACCAATTTTATGCTCAGATATGACCGTTTTTCATTTTGGCAAAAAAATGGTGCAGTACCACTTTTGCCCGCTAGGGGACACTTCCAGAGAGTCCACCGACTGTTTCCAGCTCATGTGTCCGGAAAAAAAAAAGCCTCCTCTGCTCGGACTGACTCTGTCGCTGCCCGACCTCCTGCTCTGGAGGTAGCTACTTTTTGCTGTGTTTGTTAGCAAGATAAGTCAAGAACCACAGGACAGATTTTTATGAAACTTACAGAATGTAATCACTGTATGGACATTTACAAGTGACTAGCTTTATGAGATGTTTGAGATTTAAAAAAAAATCGTTCTTTTTAGCTTACCCGTATTTTCCGGTGTATAGGTCGCACCTTTTTATGGTTTTTTGAAGGCCTGCGACCTATACACCAGTGCGACCTATATATGGCTTTTTATCACTTTCGGCGAAACAAATTTTTAAATCCAGCTCATTTCACATTTACGTTCATTTATTAAGGAAAAGTTCAGCTCAGACACATATTTGCTATAATTTTTATCAAACAAACAATTGTTTTTAAGTGTTATTCTTAAAAGCCTTGCTGTGCGCTCCTGTGGCAGACATTTGCAGCAGAGCTAAACGTAGGTGCGACCTATACACCAGTGCGACCTATACACCAGTGCGACCTATCTAGGGATTTTTTCCAACCTATTGGTGATAATTGGATGGTGCGACCTATACACAGGTGCGACCTATACACCAGAAAATACGGTAGTTGTTATCGGTTTGCTACTGTAAACAGATACCTACTGTTTAGATAAATAGCTCATAAACCACTCGGCGGATATTTTTTCTGCTTACAGAGTGTAATTATATGGGGTTTAATTTCATAGGCGTAACTTCCTGAAGGACTGGTGGGGACAAATCCCCACCAATGCTGACCTCTAGTGGACAGTCCCCACCAATATTTTGTTCACATATTTTACTTTTTATTTTATTTTATTGAACATTTAACCCTAACCCTCTGATTAAAACCCCATTCATGCCGCTACTCAGAAAGAAAAGAAAAAAGTTATCTCCGTTTCACACCGTCAACGAACCCCAACAAAAAAAAAACAACAACAACAACTGCCGAACAGCTGCTCTGTCCAGCAGTGGCTCTGTATTTAGTTAGTACGCACTGCGCAGTTTGCAAGACTCCCATGGCGTGCAGAGGAGCTGTCTGATCACCCTACACGGCAAAATACGACCAAAAAGTAAGTCATTAAATAGTTTTGGTGCACAGTACTCATGGTGTTATTGTGTTTACAGTGTGCATGCATTTCCTGAACGTAAGTAAATCGTTTTGATGACGTTTTGCGTGTAATATGTGCGCGACTTCAGGAGGAGCGAAAACTACGTTTGTTTATGTGTGAACAGTGTGCGCGAAGTTAGTCTGAGCTTTGTGAATTTAATTTAAACAAAACAGTATTATCATCCTGCTGCAGACGGAGGAGGGATGGAGGACGAGTTTAAGAAGTGGCTGCAGATACTTCTACTAGCATATTTAGCTCCATCTACTAGCAACTCACGGTGAATCAATAAACAAGCTGAAAACAATCTGAAAAGCTCTGAAACAGGTGGAGCATGTTCTTATTTATCTTGAAGCAGACACAGAGCTAAAGCCTTAAAGTCCTCCATCACTGAGTCTGCCTGTTAGTTTCAACATCAGGTGTACCAGCACGTTCATGCTGCAGGGCAAGACAGGTCATGCTGCCATGCTGCTGCAATACTGTGAAATAAATGCTGATAATTGTTTTATTTTTATTAATTACTGTAATTGCATTTGTAATGATAGTGTGCACCTACTATTTTTAGTTTGGAGCAAGCCTGGATAGATTGTTGTACTCAGTGCAGCTCCTACGGATTAAATGTCCTCTAAATAGCTTCATTTCATTTTCAGAGTTTCTATCGGCCAAATTGTGACATCATATGCTTAGAAGATTCTTCCCAATGAGCAAAGTGGATTCTACACAACACATCAAGAGCACTGTATGAAGCTAGGGAGAAAATAACAATCTTAATTGTTGTTGTTTTTTACAATCAATCAATCAATCAATCACCTTTATTTAACCAGGTAGAGCCCATTGAGATCGAGATCTCTTTTACAAGGGTGACCTGGTCAAGTGGTCAGCAGCACACGTCACATTGGCAATAGGCATTTGCACTTATCAAAAAGAAAATAAAGAAAACTACAATCACAGTAAACAGATGTTGACAGTTCAAAACCAACAGGATATGACAGATTTCTATATACATTATATACAAAACAAGCAGACAAAAAAAACCAACAATGACATGTATATTGGATAAGTAGTGGTTAGAAACATCTGCAATGGTCAAGTTTCTTGATGACATTTTCTACTACGGTTGACATAAAGGATCCAGGAGAGATGAATGTTGATAGTTTCAGATCTTCCTGTAAGTTGTTCCAGGCTGAGGGGACGGCGAAGCTGAAACCAGATCCAAAAAAGTTGGGACACTAAACAAATAGTGAATAAAAACTGAATGCAATGATGTGGAGGTGCCAACATCTAATATTTTATTCAGAATAGAACACAAATCACAGATCAAAAGTTTAAACTGAGAGAATGTATCATTTTAAGAGAAAAATATGTTTTTTCAAAATTTCATGGCATCAACAAATCCAAAAAAAGTTGGGACAAGTCCATTTTTACCACTGTGTGGCATCCCCCCTTCTTCTTACAACACTCAACAGACGTCTGGGGACAGAGGAGACCAGTTTCTCAAGTTTAGAAATAGGAATGCTCTCCCATTCATGTCTAATACAGGCCTCTAACTGTTCAATCGTCTTGGGCCTTCTTTGTTGCACCTTCCTCTTTATGATGCGCCAAATGTTCTCTATAGGTGAAAGATCTGGACTGCAGGCTGGACATTTCAGTACCGGATCCTTCTCCTACGTAGCCATGATGTTGTGATTGCTGCAGAATGTGGTCTGGCATTATCTTGTTGAAAAATGCAGGGTCTTCCCTGAAAGAGATGACGTCTAGATGGAGCATATGTTGTTCTAGAACCTGAACATAGTTCTCTGCATTAATGGTGCCTTTCCAGACATGCAAGCTGCCCATGCCACAAGCGCTCATGCAACCCCATACCATCAGTGATGCAGGCTTCTGAACGGAGCGTTGATAACAACTTGGGCTATCCTTGTCCTCTCTGGTCCGGATGACATGGCGTCCCAGTGTTCCATAAAGAACTTCAAATCGTGACTCATCTGACACAGAACAGTCTTCCATTTTGCCACACTCCATTTTAAATGACCCCTGGCCCAGTGAAAACGTCTGAGCTTGCTTAAAAATGGCTTCCTCTTTGCACTGTAGAGTTTCAGCTGCAACGGCGGATGGCACAGTGGATTGTGTTCACTGACAATGCTTTCTGGAAGTATTCCTGAGCCCATTCTGTTATTTCCTTGACAGTGGCATTCCTGTTTGAGGTGCAGTGACGTTTAAGGGCCCGGAGATCACGAGCATCCAGTAGAGTTTTACGGCCTTGACCCTTACGCACAGCGATTGTTCCAGATTCTCTGAATCTTTTGATGATGTTATGCACGGTTGATGATGATAACTTAAAAGTCTTTGCTATTTTACGCTGGGTAACACCATTCTGGTATTGCTGCACTATCTTTCTGCGCAACAATGGTGGAATTGGTGATCCTCTTACCATCTTGGCTTCTGAGAGACACTGACACTCTGAGAAGCTCTTTTTATACCCAATCATGTTGTCAATTGACCTAATTAGTGTTAATTGGTCTTCCAGCTGTTCGTTATATGCTCAATTTCCTTTTTCCAGCCACTTATTGCTACTTCCCAAATGTTTTGGGATTTGTTGACACTGAAATTTTGAATCAACATATTTTTCCTTTAAAATGTTACATTTACTCAGATTAAACTTTTGATCTGTCATCTATGTTCTATTATGAACAAAATATTGACATTTGCCATCTCCACATCATTGCATTCAGTTTTTTAGTGTCCCAACTTTTTTGGAATCCGGTTTGTAGTATTATTTTCATTCATTCATTCAACTTTTATCTTTATTATCTTGTAATGCACTTTGGACAATGCAAGTTGTTGCTGGAAGGTCCTATTTAAATAAAGTTTATTATTGTTATTCCTGTTAACAATGTCTTTCTGTATCGTGCCTTCTTACAAAGACCTTTTGTATAAAACTTGTGTGCTGATGTAATGAAAATGAAGGTGTTAATAACAATGTACAATGATCTGACAGGATAAATGCTAACTCAGGGAGTCATACAGCTGTTAAACTGCTACTCAGTGTCATACAGCTGTTGAACTGCTAGTAAGGGTGTCATACAACTGTTATTGTTATTACGACATACACAATTGAAAAAAGTACCGGTACTTTGTCCAAAAAAGCAGATGCAGCATTTTCGATTTCCGTCCCCACCAACTTTCAACACAAAGTTACGCCCTTGTTTAATTTACACACTGTTGCCCTGTATGAAACATTTGAGATAAAGTTTGAATTTTTATTTGTGTTTTTAGAGATGGAATTGTCTCGTGTTAGCTTCGATTTGTTTCCATGTACAGTATTTTCTGGTGTATAGGTCGCACCTGTGTATAGGTCGCATTGTCCAATTATCACCAATAGATTAGAAAAATCCCTAGATAGGTTGCACTGGTGTATAGGTCGCACCTACGTTTAGCTCTGCTGCAAATGTCTGCCACAGGAGCGCACAGCAAGGCTTTTAAGAAGATTAGCACTTAAAAATCAATTATTTGTTTGATAAAAATTATAGCAAATATATGTCTGAACTGAACTTTTCCTTAATAAATGAACGTAATTGTGAAATGAGCTGGATTTAAAAATTTATTTCACCGAAAGTGATAACAAGCCATATATAGGTCGCACATTAGTACGTATAGGCCGCAGGCCTTGAAAAAAACATAAAAAAAGTGCAACCTATACACCGGAAAATACGGGTATATTATAAAAAATAGCTCATAAACCACTCGGCGGATATTTTTTCTGCTCACAGAGTGTAATTATATGGGGTTTAATTTACAAACTGTTGCCTTTTATGAAACATCTGAGATAAAATTTGATTTTTTATTTGTGTTTTTAGAGACAGAATCGTCTCGTGTTAGCTTCCGTTTTATTTCCGTGTATATTTTAGCAAATAGCTAATAAACCACTCGGCTACAAACCACTAACCATTGTGCTATAATGTCAGCTATAATTTTTAGCAAACAAATAATTGTTTGTACCGTGTTGATCTTCTTTAAAGCCTTGCTGTGCGCTCCTGTGGCAGACATTTGCAGCAGAGCTAAACACTCGGTCCATATTTCTGGGTTGTCTCAGCGGTGACGCATCACATCAGCGGTGGAAGACGCGTTACGTCGGCGGTGACGTAGGTGCGACCTATACTCCGGTGGGACCCGTATATGGATTTTTCCGATTTTTTTGGCAATAATTGGACAAAGCGACCTATATTCCGGTCTGACCTATATTCCGGAAAATATGGTACTCCCAACAGTTCTGTATAATTTTTGTTGCAGGATT
The DNA here is from genome assembly GCA_038048925.1 of Garcialebias charrua. NCBI lineage: Eukaryota > Metazoa > Chordata > Actinopteri > Cyprinodontiformes > Rivulidae > Garcialebias > Garcialebias charrua. The sequence continues at coordinate 8,839 of JBBPBX010015049.1, forward strand.
TTCTCCTTCGCTGCCTTTTAGTTTGTTCCAATAATTAAGTGCTAGCTTTATTCTCCTAATTTCTAGTGGAGTCTCTCCTGTCTCTATTAAAAGAGCATTAGTGGGAGTGGATTTTATTGCTCCGGTACTTATTCTTAACGCCCTTTATTGTAATGTGTCAAGAGTTTTTAATAATGTTTTTGCTGCTGAATTGCGTACTATACATCCATAATCTATAGTTGTTCTCATTAGTGCTCTGTATATATTCAATAATGATTCGTTATCTGCCCCACAATCACTTCCAGCCACTGCTTTCATTAGGTTAATCACTTTCTTACATTTACGGTAGTTTCTATTTGTTTTATGTGATTTTTCCATGAATACGTTTTCATAAACCTAAATATTTTAATTCGGAAACTAGTTCTAAAGGTTGATTATATAATGTTAACGTTTCCATAGTTGCTTTCCTTTTATTTGTAATAACCATACAACATGATTTACTCACTGATATTTTGAATCCCCATTCATATGACCATGTTTTGATTGTATTAATTGCTCTTTTAATGTTTCCAATAACATGAGACGCATTACGTCCTCTCATCCAAAGGGCCCCACCGTCTGCATAAAGTGCTGATTGAATGCAGTTATGTAAATTAGAAAATATATCATTAATCATGATATTAAACAACACTGGGCTAATAGCACTCCCTTGTGGTGTGCCATTTCCTATATTAAAATCTCTGGAACAATCCTCCCCAATCTGTACGCTAATTTTCCTATCATTGAAGAAACTTGATATCCAATTATATACCCTCCCCTTATTCCCATTTGTTCTAGTTTTATTAGTAATCCTTCTCTCCACATTGAGTCATAGGCTTTTTCTATGTCCAAGAACACTATCACCATTATTTATTTCATTTTGAGTGCTTTTTCTATGTCAATCAATCAATCAATCAATCAATTTATTCACTCGATTTAAAAAAAATCATAATTTTACAAACTCATTATCTGACAACACATTTACACGAGTGAAGAGGGAGCAGGAAGAAGAAAATCTTGTATAGACCTGCCCCCTTTCTCAATAATTACAAAAATGTCATGGCCGTAAACATTACTAACTCGAACTATTGCATCTGTCGTTGACCGCCCTGTTCTGAATCCACACTGATATTTGCTAATGAGTTCTCTTTGTTCTAATATGTACATTATTCTGTTAACCAATATACTACTAATATAACTAAAATAAACTACTACTACAGGTAGTCCTCAACTTACGACGGTCTCGAGTTACGACGTTTCGTGGTTACGACACGCATCTCCATTTAATTTTTTCTATTTAGAAATGTTTTTATTTTGAAAAGCCGAGTTCCGGTTACTTCTGGTTTGACAGCGCAGAAGCAGGAGCTTGATGGCAGAAAAGCAGCGGAAAAACACAGAAAGATCTGCTCTGAACGGAGCAGTGGACAAGTACAGGCGGAGATTAAACGCTCTGGACAGAGGTTGACGGCGGTTTTACTACGGAATACGGCAAATGGACGGCAGATGGGTCGAGCGGACGGCAGTTTTACGTCGTAAACAAATATTGGATGGACAGACGGACGGAGGTAGGCCACCGTACAGCAAGCTAGTTAGCCAGCTCCCTTTATGTGAATGGAGCCTGCTAGCAAGGATGGAGGAGGGAGACAGTGCAATTCAACTTGCTCCTTCATCTTTAAAAACTGTGTTAGGATAGGCTAAGTGCTTGGTAACTGTACAGTACTGTACTGTACAGTACATGTATATGGGGCAATATGTATGTATGTTCCGACTTACGTCGAAATTCGGGTTACGACGGAACGTAGGAACGGAACTCCGTCGTAAGTCGAGGACTACCTGTACTTGTACTACTATTCCTACTTCACGGTTTTTCACTTATCGCGGGGCTTCAGGTTACAGAGTCCCCGCGATCAATGAGGGACTACCGTATAGCATATTTTCCTGACTATAATGGCCCTTTTCCACCGGTCGGCTCGGGTCGGATGTTACGTCATATGTGCATCGCAGAGACCCCCTTTCATCCTTTTCCACCGGATATTCCGTGCTGAGCCGCGCGAGATTTCCTGAGATTTTCGGGCTGGTTTCAGAGGGGTACTGAGGCGAGCTCACCCGCTCCGGAAGGAGGAAGGAGGAGACTCGAGCAGTTTTCACGGAAGCGAGGGACGCGATCACTGCAGGACTTTACATGATAAACACGGTAAAAACAATTATTATTTTTTAAATTTATAGCAAAGATGGGTCTTCAGCTGAACGTGTCCTTAATAAAATCACGTACTGCTCAAAACTGCAGGATTTAAAAAAATAGGTTCGCCACGAGCAACACGCGGCGCGCGGGCGGCTTTATGTCTTTAAATGTAGCTCAATGAACAGATATAAAATATATTTCATAGCTGACTTTATAGTACGAGGGCTCCTGAGCTTAACCACGCTTTAATATTGTCACGTAGTGGTCAAATATGCTGCATTTAAAGTAGTTTCGCTTTGACTTTTTCCAAAACCTGTGCTTGCACAACGAAAATAAATTATAAAAATTCGAATTTTATTTCAAATAACTCCAACAGGATACATTTCGTATATGAACATGTTGTGATCACACTAGATTTTTTTGAAAAATATCAGCTATGTGGTTTTTGATAGAATTGATAATATGTGATACAAAGTAGAAGGGAGAAAATTAATGGACGTAGCTTGACACATTTATGTCTATAAAACATTGAATTTTATTTCAAATAACTCCAACAGGATACATTTCGTATATGAACATGTTGTGATCACACTAGATTTTTTTGAAAAATATCAGCTATGTGGTTTTTGATAGAATTGATAATATGTGATACAAAGTAGAAGGGAGAAAATTAATGGACGTAGCTTGACACATTTATGTCTATAAAACATTGAATTTTATTTCAAATAACTCCAACAGGATACATTTCGTATATGAACATGTTGTGATCACACTAGATTTTTTTGAAAAATATCAGCTATGTGGTTTTTGATAGAATTGATAATATGTGATACAAAGTAGAAGGGAGAAAATTAATGGACGTAGCTTGACACATTTATGTCTATAAAACATTGAATTTTATTTCAAATAACTCCAACAGGATACATTTAGTATATGAACATGTTGTGATCACACTGTGTTGTTTAAAAAAAAAAAAAACAGTTTCTGGACTAAATTAATCACATTTTTCTTTTACAGTCAACAGAAGAAAATCGCCAGAATTCAACAACCTGTGTCATCTTCTGGAGGAAGACGTGAGACACCAGATGGAAATTTGTTACTTCTGTTTGTCACTTCAAACTTTTCCTATTAAACGTTATATTTTCTTAAGTGGTGTCCTCGAACATTCAATTTCCTAAACTTATTTTATAATGTGAAGTGTGTATTGTGTTTAAATCCATACTGGAAGTTAAGAGAACTTTCCATTTGCATTTGACCTTTAAAGAATCATAAGATAAAGATTATTAGAATCTGCTCAACTGTTATTACGTTATAAATTATTTGGTTCTAGGATGAAGTCATACAAAAAAAGTCAAAAATTAAAAGTGGCCAAAGTCCTTTGGACAGTTTAAAGTTAAAGAATTCACAGACCATCCATCTACCATCTACCACCCAGCAGCAACTTTACCAGGGAGACACTGGCAGTTTCAAAGATCACAGTGTGATGTTTTAAATCAACTTTATTTATAAAGCACATTTTAAAAACCACAGGGTCAACCAAAGTGCTGTACAATAACATAAAAGACAAGTTAATTAAAAACTATAAAAAGCATACAAAAATAAATACATATACCAGTCTTACTGCAGGTGTGTTAACATGCCATAAAAGATAAGATCACGTGTTAAAAGCCAAGGAATAAATGTGTGTTTTTAAATAAGATTTAAAAAGTTTTGAGGACTGTCAGCAGCAACTGCTCAGCTGATCTGAGATCGGGGAGGGCAGGAAGGTTGAAGCAGCTCAGATAAATATGGTTTTGCAACTTTATCAAGCACCTTGTGCATAACTAAATAATAAAATATGCTTTAATACATCTTTATTGTAAAAATACTAAATTGGAAAATACATGGGTTTAAAGAAGGCAACAAGGTAGGATTATGAATTGGGTTTAAAGATTACAGCTCATGAGGTACTCATTATAGCATGACATCTCTTTCACAACATTCTGTCAAAGCCTTTATTGTGTTCTTCTTCTAGTGGTGGCTAGTACTGTAGTAAATAGCTTGAGGGAACACTACTGCCACCATGTGGTAAGACGAGTAGGATTCTGGACCCCGCCCACAGAAGGGGTACAAAAAAGCTGTGGAAACAGAACATAGATGTGACCCGACCCGAACTGAGCCGACCTGAGCCGATCCAACCCGAGCCGAGCCGAGCGGTGGAAAAGAGGCATAAGTCACACCAGAGCAGGGGTGCTCATTACGTCGATCGCGATCTACCGGTCGATCGCGGATGCACTACTAGTAGATCGCAGCGTGACATTAAAAAATTGTCAGCCTATCAAACATCCAGTCACTTGATTGACATACAGGGCAACCAGTCAGATGACCGCTCATGCTAAAAACAACGGCGCGAAGCGCAGCAAAACATACAAGCAAAAACAATCAGCGAATGACCTCAGATTTTAAGCCCTTGCTAAAACATGAGTAAGAAACCTGGACCAAGTAAGAAGGCAAAAACTTATCACTTTCATACGGAATGGGAGGTGGACTTTTTTTTCAGTCATTTTTCACTCACCAAACTTCAAAAGCGAAAGCTGCCACCAAAGCATCGTTCCGGGTGAGTCACGCCGGGTGTTTTGTTTTTTGAATGTCCAGAGGACCAGACTTAGCTTCTTTAGATGTGACATTAGTATTGATCCTCAGCATTTTTTATAATTATACTTTATTTATAAAGCCCTTTAAAACAACCACAGCTGCAACAAAGTGCTGTACATATAAAACCATTTTAACTAATCATCACATCTTTTACTCTTTTAAATAAATTATTTTTCACATATTTCATCATTGCTTCTTTCAAGAGCTCCACACCTGAAAATGCCTCATGAGAAACATCTGCCTGCTCAAAGCTGCTCTGACATTCTTCTGTCTGTTGTGAGCCACCAGGGGGCTAGTTAGCATTGAAGCTAACATGTTAGTTGATGAACTGTTGCTCCTCGTTGTGTTTTGCTGTCACCACTCCCGGGCACCTCATGTGGTCCCTGTGGGCAACCAGGTGCCCGCGGGCACCACGTTGCTGACCCCTGATTTATTATATGTGTTGTGCAATATTGGCTTATAGTTATACAAGGTACCTCAACATACATTGTACATAAAAAGAATCCTTAATACATTTGAAGATAATTATATGTTTTGCATTTTTGTATTGGGTAGATCATTTTGACTTGGTTGTTTTATAAGTAGCTCGCATGCTGAAAAAGCATGAGCACCCCTGCTCCAGAGTGTCACATGACATCAGTCAAAACAGGCCTCATGAAGAGGAAAAAACAATATATAAATCACTTCAGCATGTAAGTCGCATTTATTTAGAAGTGTAGGTATTTCACCAAGTGCAAGAACACATTTAATCTGAAATAACAATAGCACACAGAACATACATGGGATCCTGAACAGGCTTAATTAACATAACAAGCCAATGAGTCTGACAAGCAAGTTACCAGTAAATTCACCAATCTCATTCCACATCACTTTAGGGGCATTTTGCTTGTGTTGTTTTTCTCAGTTGATAAACAACTGAGGAACAACATATACAGTAGTTGTTAAAAGCCTAAAGAGCCCTCTCGTGGCTGCAAATAGTATATTTACTCTTTGGTTGTCTTATGCTCTTCTAGACATTATTATTAAATTATTTTAAATGTGCAGGCTAATTATACTCTTATGAAAGTTAAGCACTTAGAGAAGCCATTCAGTGTTTAAGTAAAGATTTAGGCCATTACAAGCACATTAGGAATTACATAAAGGTGATGAATTTATTTGAATGTTCCAGATGGTAGCTTATGCTTTGACTATTCGTATTGCTTTCTCATGACACGTGCAGCTGATGGTGAAGAAGTGAGCTGAAGAAAGACACAGCATGATCACATTTAAGACCACCTGCACAGTGTTGTCAGATTTACCAGCCGCTCTCAGACAATGTTGAACTCACACACCGAGGCCTTCTCGGCTCTGCAGCTCTCGTCAAACCACTTCCCGTTGGCCGTGGTGGAGAGGATGGCACAGTTCTGGCTGTGGCCTCCATCAGGCTGCTGGGTGATCTCTGTCTCCCAGTTCTTGAAGCGCACGCCGGAGCCCGACTGGTCCACCCACTGACCGTCCGTCACCATGTCGTTGATGCCCAGCCAAATGTGTTCCTCCAGGCCCAGACTCTGGCGCACGTAGCTGTACAGCTGGTCGTTCTCATCTCCTGTCAGAGGGGTGCTCAGGCTGCCTCCTTTGGAGATGCAGTCCTCACTGGCTGCATGGAAGGTCTTCTTCACCGGGTTGGACAGGAAACACTTGCCCAAGATCTTGACGCCTTTCAGACAAACTACAAAGCACAGTGAGAAGATTCTAGACAAGATGTTTGTTTTTGGCTCTCCTTCACCAACTCAAAGACATAGAGCTTCAGGGCAAGTCAACCAAACGGATCAGGGGGCCACAGTTACTGACAGCCAGGAGCCCAGGGGCCAGACATCCAGCAGTTATTGTCATTAAGTAAGTTTGTTTTACAGTTTAAAATGCAATTTTATTTAAATATGAACCCATTGGTGGGCCGAACTGAGCTCACCCGTGGGCCTGATATGGCCCCCGGGCCGCCAATTGAATAGCCCTGCCTTAGAACCTAAGACTTTAGAGAAGGGGTCACCACCAAAATTAACTCTGGAGCCAATGGTTTGCAGGAGCCCTTTTTGGGCATAAGATATAATTAAATACAATATGTTGGTGCTTAGTCGAAGACGCTGAGGAGGAAAACGTGTCAGGAGACAGAGGGAGAGGAGGAAAGTGAAGAATGTAGGACTGAGGGTTGCAACTCTAAATGTGGGGACAATGACAGGCAAAGGTAGAGAGCTGGCTGACATGATGCAGAGAAGAAAGGTAGATGTTTTATGTGTCCAAGAGACCAAGTGGAAGGGCAGCAAGGCTCGCAGTATTGGAGCAGGGTTCAAACTGTTTTACCATGGTGTGGATAGAAAGAGAAATGGAGTAGGGGTGGTCCTGAAGGAGGAGTTGGCAAAGAATGTAGTAGATGTGAAGAGAGTGTCAGATAGGGTGATGTGTCTAAAGGTAGAAGTAGAAGGTCTGATGCTAAACATAGTAAGTGGTTATGCTCCACAGGTTGGATGTGATGGGGAGGAGAAAGATAAATTTTGGAAAGATTTGGATGAAGTGATAGAGAGTATTCCCAGGGAGGAAAGAGTGGTGATTGGAGCAGACCTGAATGGACATGTTGGTGAAGGAAACAGAGGGGATGAGGAAGTGATGGGTAGGTTTGGTGTCAAGGAAAGAAACCAGGAAGGACAGATGGTGGTGGATTTTGCCAAGAGAATGGAAATGGCTATAGTCAATACCTATTTCCAAAAGAGGGAGGAACATAGAGTGACCTATAAGAGTGGAGGAAGGAGTACACAGGTCGATTACATTCTGTGTAGAAGAGGAAACCTGAGAGAGATTGGAGACTGTAAGGTTGTAGCAGGGGAGAGCGTGGCCAGACAGCATCGGATGGTTGTGTGTAGAATGACTGTTGTTGCGAAGAAGAGAAAAAGAGTAAAACCAGAGAAGAAGACCAAATGGTGGAAGCTAAAGAAGGAAGAATGTTGTGAGAAATTCAGAGACGAGCTGTTAAAGGCTCTGGGTGGTAAGAAAGAGCTTCCAAGTGACTGGGCTACTACAGCAACAGTAATTAGAGAGACAGGTAGGAAGGTACTTGGTGTGTCATCTGGACAGAGAATAGATGATAAGGAAACCTGGTGGTGGAATAGTGAAGTGCAGGACGCCATTCAAAGAAAGAGATTAGCCAAGAAGAAATATGACAGTGAGAGGACTGAAGAGAGGAGACAGGAATATAAGGAGATGGGACATAGAGCAAAGAGGGAAGTAGCTAAGGCAAAGCAGAGGGCGTACAATGAGTTATATGGGAGACTGGACACTAAAGAGGGCGAGAAGGACTTGTACCGATTGGCAAGACAGAGGGATCAGGCTGGAAAGGATGTGCAGCAGGTTAGGCTTATTAAAGATGGGAATGGGAATGTTCTAACAAGTGAGGAGAGTGTGATGGGAAGATGGAAGGATTACTTTGAGGAGCTAATGAATGAAGAGAATGAAAGAGAAAGAAGAGTGGAGGTAATAGAAACTGTGGACCAGGAAGTGGGAAAGATTAGTGAGGGTGAAGTCCGGAAAGCTCTGAAAAGAATGAAGAAGGGGAAGGCAGTAGGACCTGATGACATACCAGTGGAGGTTTGGAAATGTCTTGGAGAGATGGCAGTGAGGTTTTTGACTCAAATATTTAATGGAATATTTGAGGGTGAGAAAATGCCTGAAGAATGGAGAAGAAGTGTGCTGGTTCCCATTTTTAAGAACAAGGGTGATGTACAGAGTTGTAGCAACTACAGGGGAATTAAGTTGATGAGCCACACAATGAAGATCTGGGAGAGAGTTGTGGAAGCAAGACTTAGACAAGATGTGACTATCTGTGAGCAGCAGTATGGTTTCATGCCAAGAAAGAGCACCACAGATGCCATCTTTGCTTTGAGGATGTTGATAGAGAAGTACAGAGAGGGTCAGAAAGAACTCCATTGTGTGTTTGTGGATTTAGAAAAAGCATATGACAGGGTACCAAGAGAAGAGGTGTGGTATTGCATGAGGAAATCTGGAGTGGCAGAAAAGTATGTTAGACTGGTACAGGACATGTATGAGGACAGCAGGACAGTGGTGAGATGTGCTGTGGGAGTGACAGATAGCTTCAAGGTGGAGGTGGGATTGCATCAAGGATCGGCTCTGAGCCCCTTCTTGTTTGCTCTGGTGATGGACCGACTAACAGATGAGGTCAGGCAGGAATCCCCATGGACTATGATGTTTGCAGATGACATTGTGATCTGTGGTGAGAACAGGGAACAAGTGGAAGAGAACTTGGAGAGGTGGAGGTATGCTCTTGAAAGAAGAGGAATGAAAGTCAGTCGTAGTAAGACAGAGTACATGTGTGTGAATGAGAGGGAGGCCAGTGGAACAGTGAGGCTACAAGGAGCAGAGGTCACAAAGGTGCAGGACTTCAAGTACTTGGGGTCCACTGTCCAGGAAAATGGGGAATGTGGTAAAGAGGTGAAAAAGAGAGTCCAGGCAGGATGGAGTGGATGGAGAAAAGTTTCAGGAGTGATTTGTGACAAAAAGGTGTCAGCAAAGGTCAAAGGAAAAGTTTACAAGACAGTGGTGAGACCAGCTATGTTGTATGGTCTGGAGACAGTGGCATTGACAAAAAGACAGGAGAAAGAACTGGAAGTGGCAGAAATGAAGATGCTGAGGTTCTCCTTAGGAGTGACAAGGATGGATAAGATCAGGAATGAGATCATCAGAGGTACAGCACATGTTAAACAACTGGGAGATAAAGTTAGGGAGGCCAGACTGAGATGGTTTGGACATGTCCAGAGGAGGGACAGTGGGTATATTGGTAGAAGGATGTTAGAAATGCAGCTGCCAGGAAAAAGACAAAGAGGGAGACCAAAGAGGAGATATATGGATGCAGTTAGAGAGGACATGGAGGTAGTTGGAGTGAGGACAGAGTGAGGTGGAGGAGGATGACTCGCTGTGGCGACCCCTGAAAAGGGAAAAGCCACAAAGCACATGTAAACTGGTTGGGCAAACTCCCACGCACCCTCCAGGACCCTGCTGAGGGTGTAGAGCTGGTCTAGTGTTCCACGACCAGGACGAAAACCACACTGCTCCTCCTGAATCCGAGGTTCGACTATCCGATGGACCCTCCTCTCCAGAACCCCTGAATAGACCTTACCAGGGAGGCTTAAGAGTGTGATCCCCCTATAGTTGGAACACACCCTACGGTCCCCCTTTTTGAATAGGGGAACCACCACCCCAGTCTGCCAATCCAAGGGAACTGCCCCCGATGTCCACGCGATATTGCAGAGTCGCGTAAGCCAACACAACCCCACAACATCCAGAGCCCTAAGGAACTCAGGACGAATCTCATCCACCCCCGGAGCCCTGCCACCGCGGAGCTTTTTAACCACCTCGGCGACCTCAGCACCAGAGATTGGAGAGCCCGACCCAAAGTCCCCAGGCTCCGCTTCCTCAGTGGAAGACGTGCCAGTAGGATTGAGGAGGTCTTCGAAGTATTCCGCCCACCGACTCACAACATCCCGAGTTGAGGTCAACAGCACGCCATCCCCACCATAAATGGTGTTGGTCGCGTACCGCTTTCCCCCCGAGACGCCGGATGGTGGACCAGAATCGCCTCGAAGCCGTACGGAAGTCATTCTCCATGGCCTCTCCGAACTCCTCCCACGCCCGAGTTTTTGCCTCAGCAACCACCCGAGCCGCATGCCGCTTGGACTGCCGGTACCTATCTGCTGCTTCCGGGGTCCCACAGGCCAAAAAGGCCCAATAGGACTCCTTCTTCAGCTTGACAGCATCCCTCACCGCCGGTGTCCACCACCGGGTTCGAGGGTTGCCACCACGACAGGCACCAACAACCTTGCGGCCACAACTCCGATAAGCTACCTCGACAATAGAGGCGCGAAACATGGCCCACTCGGGCTCAATGTCCCCCGCCTCCCTCGGAACGTGTTCAAAGCTCTCCCGGAGGTGGGAGTTAAAGCTCCGTCTTACGGGAGACTCTGCCAGACGTTCCCAGCAGACCCTCACAATACGTTTGGGTCTGCCAGGTCTGACCGGCATCCTCCCCCACCATCGGAGCCAACTCACCACCAGGTAGTGGTCAGTTGACAGCTCCGCCCCTCTCTTCACCCGAGTGTCCAGGACATGCGGCCGCAGATCAGATGAGACGACAACAAAGTCGATCATCGAACTGCGACCTAGGGTGTCCTGGTGCCAAGAGCACATATGGACACCCTTATGCCTGAACATGGTGTTCGTTATGGACAATCCATGACGAGCACAGAAGTCCAACAACAGAACACCACTCGGGTTCAGATCAGGGGGGCCGTTCCTCCCAACCACACCCCTCCAGGTCTCACTGTCATTGCCCACGTGAGCGTTGAAGTCCCCCAGCAGAACAAGGGAGTCCCCAGGAGGCGCACCCTCCAATACCCCCTCCAAGGACTCCAAAAAGGGTGGGTAATCTGCGCTGCCGTTTAGGCACAAACAACAGTCAGAGCCCGTCCCCCCACACGTAGGCGAAGGGAGGCTACCCTCTCGTTCACCGGGGTGAACCCCAACGTACAGGCACCAAGATGGGGGGCAACAAGTATGCCCACTCCTGCTCGGCGCCTCTCACCAGGGGCAACTCCAGAGTGGAAGAGTGTCCAACCCCTCTCAAGGAAACTGGTTCCAGAGCCATGCGTTGAGGTGAGTCCGACTATTTCTAGCCGGAACCTCTCAACCTCACACACTAGCTCAGGCTCCTTCCCCACCAGAGAGGTGACATTCCATGTCCCAATGGCCAGCTTCTGTAGCCGTGGATCAGACCGCCATTGCGTTATGAATATGAAAAATATATATATAAGTTGCTTCGGCGTATAAATCGCAGGACTGACAAACCTATGCAAAAAACTGTGACTTATACATCGAAACATACGGTAATTGATGGGGATGACTCTCAGCTTTACATTAGCTTAATGTCTATAAAATACACTTGGTTCATGAGATATTTTGCTAAAAGACAGACACATTACATGATCACCTGCCTTTTACAGCAACACACAATAAATAGATTAAATGAGCCTTTTTATCTCTGTCGTTTGGAGGCAGTTTTAAAATACATAAAAACATACTGTTGTTTTCCTTCTCACCTTCATCCTTCAATAAATTCTGTTTGGGTATGACCAGTGTCGTAATACAGCACTCTCATGTCCGTTATGGGATTTAAACCTCTTCACATCTCTCTGAAACTCTGAGTGTTACACTTTTCTTGAGCTCTGAAGAAGACCAGTGGACACTATTTTGTTACAATTGTAAGTGGACACTATTTTGTTACAATTGTTTTGAATTAAGAAACACAAATCAATCAGAAAGACTTCCTTTTAATTTGTGTTAATTCAGAATTGATCAACAGTATATTTTTTGTCATTTAATGATGATCTGTTACTTGCATGAGTTTGACCCTTCTGCTGGTTTATTATTATAATAATAATAATAATAATAATAATGAATTCAATTTATAACGCACTTTTCATTAGTGAAAATCTCAAAGTGCTACACACATTGAATGTTACACACATTCATATACCGGTAGCGGCAGATACATACACATTCCTCCCCTTAACAAGTATCAAAAAACTAGCAAAACATTATAAGGTAGACGTATAAAATCAAAGACAGGAACAAATCTGCATTGGTTTTTGCCAGGATTCCAAAAGATTCTGAAAACCATTTAGAGAAGTCAAGGTCGAGAGCTTCAGATCTTTTTGTAAGATATTCCATGAAGCAGGGGCGGAGTAAGAGAAGGCCCTCAGTGTTTGTTAGCAAAATAGCTCAAGAACCGCAGGACAGATTTTGATGGAGCTTAAAGAAAGTGATCACTGGATGGACATTTGCAACAAGTTATCTTTAGGAGAAATTAGTTTTATTTATAATTTATTTTCGCAGCGCTCGCGACCGTTTGGAAGACCGTCAAAGCGAAACAATTTAAATCCAGCTGATTTGATGATTACGATCATTTATTAAGGAAAAGTTAAGCTCAGAAACACTTTTACTATAATGTCAGCAAACAAATATATTTTTTAGGTGTTAATCTTGTTAAAGAGGAACTAAATGCAAATAAAAATTTTTTTGCTGATAAACTCCCTAGAATGTGTTCAAAAGGTTTCATAGCACTATGTCTGTGTTAATTTTCATGTAATTGTTCGTATTTGTTTAAATCGGCAATATTTGGTCTAAAAACGTGTTTACGGTAGTCCTATGGGTTGAACTGGTGAATTACACGTTAATTTTACTATTAGTTCAAATGCTCAGTTGTGACGTCACATCGTCTTCGCCTGAGTATAAAAGAGGTTCAACCATAGCCACTCCCCTTGCAGAGATCGTCTCTGTCTTCCTCCTTTCTGTCCGCGCGCACACACACACTCTCGCGGTGCGACAATCTGTGTAACATACAAGCACCACTGATCGATGTACTTTTCAGATTAGTAACTTATTTATTTTAAGAATACTTTTCACTTCATCAAAATCTAATCAAATCTCCAGCGTTCTAAAAGTAGGTGGTTGCATTTCTTTCTTATACTATGAAGGACTGCTTTTAAATAATTGCCAGGTTGGTCGAGAGGTAAGGAACTGGTTTGGCACCCAAAGGACCGGGGTTTGATTCCTGGTCACGATACAGTATATTTCTTTCTTTTTTTAAGCCTTTTATTTCGGATAGATCGGGGTGAGAATAGATATATACATCTACATAATAATACTTTGTGTTGCTTGTTTTAAGTGGTGTATTACTAATGTAATTTTAACAATCAGAAACAATGACAGTCTCTCGTCCTGGCCACACCTCCTCGCTCACCCACCACCCGCCTCCCCCTCCTTTAGGCGGTTTCTGTTGACACGCCCATTTTTCTGCATTTTTCAAATCCTGTGCTGGGGCGGGGCTATCTCTGGACGGTGGGGTGAGCTACACTTTAAGACTGTAGCTTTGTGTCTGTGTGGTCCTTCGTGTGCCTCGGGTCACCGTGAGGCAACTGCTGCGGAAAATAAACCCCTACAGTCTGCACCATTCAGGACTGATACTGGTTCAACAATGAAGACAAGCTAATGCAAAAAACATTGATTTCAAGGTTATTCTGTAGATGAAATTACAGTAAACTCCTGCAGCTGGAAAGATAATTCTTTAGTTAAGGAACTCAATATTCAGTGTTTTTCTAGGGGTGCAGGATAAATCAGCCACCCAATTTCCTTAATTTTGGGAAATTGGCCGATACTCGCATGAGAAACCGATTTTTGTAGTTTTAACAACAATTGTCTAAAGTTCATTTATATTCAAGAGCACTACCTCATGGCCAGTTAAAACAAGTTTGTTCAAGGGTATGCTTTTCAATAAAATGATATTGGAAAATTCAAGGCGCATTGAGACCTTATCACACCTGAAAGTGTTGCTTATTAACCAAAATCAGTATCGGCCAAAATCGGAATTGGCAGTTCAGGCGTTTTACAGATCGGTGAGAAGATTCCTTCTTCTTTCTGCTCCTTTCATTTTAAATTGTTTGTATTTTATTTTAAATTCTCTATTTTTTTGTTGTTGTTGTAATTGTTTGTATTGTTTTTTTTCTTTTATTTTTTTGGTTGTTCTCTTTTTAAAACGAATAAATAAATAAATCAGCCAGAAAACTGCAGTCGGTTCATTTCCTCTTAAAGGTGCAGTCTGCAGTTCTATAGTACAGTCTGTAAGTTGTCTAAAAATATATATTTAACATATTTCTTCACTCTGTCACTATCTCTGACAGACTGATGTTAGACAAAGTAATCTCTGAAAAAAAACTATAGCCCCCTTGCTTCTCCAGGTGGTAAATAAGAATTTCTAAAATGCCACAGTGACCCGCCGTTAATAATAATTAATAATAATTTGTCACATTTGTCATCTGTGTATGTTCCCATACTTTGACAGACGAAATTGGTCTCTGCATTTAACCCAACCACCACCAGGTGGTGCAGTGAGCAGCCGTAGTCAGCGCTCGGGGAGCTGGGGAAATAGATGTGCACTCATAGACACCCCAAGGTGTGCCGTGGCCGGGGTTCGAACCTGGGTCCTTCGGATAACAAGTCCGATTCTCTGCCACTACACCATCTTGGCCCCAACCAGCCAATAAAAACAGTTTTTAACCAGCCAATAAAAACAGAGCTTCTCTCTTCTCACGCCCCTAACCCACCCCCCGTCCCCGCGCAGGTTCTCGTTGAAATAATTGCAAAGCGATGCAAAACTGTTTTGTATGTGACACAAATGTATTAAATTCCCCTTCTTCATCCCTGATCTGGACTTTTCTTTTGTTTTTTTGCCAAAAGTCAAGTGATCGCTTCCTCCTCCGCTGAGTCATGACAGAAACATTGAGGAAATGAATGAATTTGTCACGAGCGAATTAAACTCATGTCCAACGTGGCTGCGCGCGGCTCTGCAGATTTCATGGTGTTCTGGTGTGCTGGACCAGCGCTCCCTGTTTTTATTTTATTTTTTAGAACGTTTTATTAACATATAATCACAGAACTTCGCAGCTGCTGACAGGACATGCAGTGGAGGCGGAGCATTCGGAAGCAGAGCTGAATTTCACCGACAGCAAGAGGCGAGCTGAGCATACAGTATATATGGCTCTGAGTGGGGAGGGACCAGAATGCTTTCCCAGATGAAAATTTTCCTAAGTGCTGCGTTCTACCAAAACTGCAGAGTGCAGCTTTAAACTGCTGATGAAAAGAGTCAAAATTATCACAGGCTGCAGGGTTTTTTTTTTTTACCATAACTAAGACTTGTGTTAAAATGTAGTTGTCTTAACTATAATAGCACCTATTCTTCACAATCTGTCTTTAAATCAAAGTCTGACAGGTCTGTGTTCAATATTAATCTCAATTTCCTTTGAAATTCACCACATTTTCTTCCATTCCTTTGTATGTTTGGCGTCATTATGAAGACTGAGGACTCCTTAAAAAAATATTAAATTAAAATAAATATTAAACCGCACCAGACCAATAAAAAGTTTTCAAACCAGCACGCTCATAAACAAAACTAGCTTGTTGCCAGGTGACAAATCATTAAACAACGTATCATTACGAAGCTTTCGAGATGGAGAATTTGTAAATACTTTATACCAAAACGCATCCTCGTTGTGACTCATTTCATCAGTATGGGTCACATTTACAACAACCCTGTTTTTTTTTTTCTCTCCCTAAGACCAAGGATATTAAAGCTAGCGCTTGCTCTCGCCTGAGGTGTCGGTAACGCCATGTGCTCTTCGACTCAAATTCAATGAGTCACCCTGTTGGCTGGGGCGAGTACGAAAGACCGCAGAGTATCCGATCTTGTCAAGAGCCAAAAGAGCTTTTATGGTGCTGAAGCAAGCAGTGTCAGCATCTGAGCGGCAGTGGTGCTGTCAAATAAAAAGCTCATAAAAACATTATCAATAATTTTTAACAGTGCTCCTGCAAGAGGTTTTTAATCATCTGCAACATGCTCCAGGTTGAGAGACATTATTTGAACAGTGCCCAATTTGGAGGATGCACTGCGGGCACGTCAGGCTGCTGCACCGTGCATGTTTTGGTTCAATGCGGGGTGGGTGTGGGGGGGGAAGCAGAATGCGGGTTTCACGTTGTGGCGCAATACGTAACCTAGGGGAGGTGGAGTGAACAAAACTGTTGTAGCTCCTGCAACTAAAAGCTGCTACCTGGATTATTATGTAATCCCACTCCGCAGAGATTATAACCATTTTGTTTTGCGCTTGTTGCGCATGTCAAAACTACAGTCAAAGCCATCCCCGATTATGTGGAAAGACAAAATGGTTGTTGGGTCATTCCCCCCCCCGCATGTGTTTTAATGTAGGATTAACGACGCGGAGGGTCTATTTTTTTTTACACAGCATCCCCTTTCAAAACACCATCACCACGCCCACAAAGCAAACGAGAACGGAATAATTAAATAAAAAATAATGCTACAAACCTCGAAGCGCGTACGTTACAGCAAACCAGCAAATGTTTGGTGTCGAATATCGACACAACTGGCGACGTGTTTCCTCTCAAATGTCAAGTTTGCTGCACAGCTGAAAACTATTTATACGGTGAAGGAAATCATGGCTGTCCGCCGTTAGCTGCTCGCTGATGCAAAATGAAGTCAAGTGAAAATAAAACGCTACACGCTTGCTTTTAAACATTAACAAGCAAAATTCAGGTCGAACTTTGGCTTATTAAAAGGCTATCAAGAGGACACACGTCAACACGTATGACTGAATGCAGCGGTTAGCCTGTTAGCGTTAGCATGGCTGCGCACATGATGTTAGCTCGCTACTCACCATTGTCCCGTTGGTTGTTTAAACTCTGCGAACGATGCCAAAAAAAAAAATGTATTTACCCAAGAGCGGGTTATTTTGCTAAACAGTTTAAATCAAACTATATCCGGCCGCCGAAGAAATATAAAATTAATCTACGGTTCAGGGAATGCGTGCGGATGTGCCGAGATATAACCGAGTTGCCCGGAAACCTCAATCCAGCAGCAGCTACGCCGAGGTGTGCGTCGGTCGGTCAAAAACCGTATCCCTCCGCGGATGTCCTACATCATTATACAGATCCATTTTTCTTCCGCTCGTTTTTCGACACGTAACTCGTTTCGTTTGTGAGCTATTTCAACAATTCGTACATGGAAACGTTCAGCTCGTTCAGGACATTCTTGCTATAGGACTTTTTGGTATTCGTGCAATGGTTACTTTTTAAAAATATTTAGCCTTTAGATTTTCTCATTGAAAACAAATGGAGCATCCGCATCAAACCCTATTTGTGCTAATTACAACCTTTTACTGCTCATTTCAGCTTCATTCAGCTTCTTTGTGATAATTTCAGCTTTATCTTAATTTCAGCTCATTTTCTGCTCATTTTAGCTGTGTAAATTCCAGCTTTCTTTGTTTTCTTTTTTTATTTATTTCTGCTCATCGCTTGCTTCTTTCTGTTCGTCCCTCCCTGCTTGTCCAGTTATTTTTAGATTTTTAAAATCTGTTATTAGTATTTTTCTGCAATTTTTTGTGCCGTTTGTGATACTTCTAAAAAAATAAACGTTTTGCTTTTTTTTTTTCAAATTGAGGGTGTTGAGATTTGTAGAGTGAGTGAGGTGAAGTTTTGGGTGTTATTGATGACAAACTGACATGGAAACAACACATAAATTCTGTAAGAATAAAAATAGCTAAATCGATTGCAGTACAGTACAAAGTCAGAGACCTATTGAATGATAAAGCTCTGTATTTGTTGTATAACACAATCATTGTTCCACACTTAATCTATTGTATTGATGTTTGGGGGAATGCGTGTAAAACAATCACAAAGCCTATTTTTGTATTACAGAAAAGAGCTGTAAGAATTATCACTAGAAAACATTACCGTCATCCATCAAGTACATTATTTTATCAACTGAAGTTATTGAAGTTCCATGATTTGGTAGACTATAATATTTTATCAGTTATGTATAGGGCTCAAAATAACGCATTACCTTTAAATATCCAAATGCATTTTGTTAAAAGACAAAGTTGTTATAATCTTAAGGGGACAGAGATGTTTGTAAAACCACAATTCAGAACTAGTTTGAAGGGACGTTCTACCTCAATCCAGGGAATTAGATTATGGAATGGCTTGGAGAATGTAGTTAAAAATGCCAAGTCAAGGTCTACATTTAAGAAAATGATCAAAACGAATGTGTTAAAAAATATATGAAATAGCGTAATGTGTATTGTATTAGTTAGAAAATTAGAAAGAGTTAGTCATTTTGTACTGTTGGTTGAAGATTATTATTGTTTAATCTGATTGTTGGAAAAAAGGGGCAGATATAATAAGATTTATTCTTCTTTCTGCTACCTTTCATTTTTTTATATTTTGTACATTATCATTTATGGGATTGTCTTGTATTGTTTCTTTTGTAAAAAAAAAAAAAAGAACAAATTTAATAAACATAAACATAAACATGCTGGTGAAGATTCTCAGTCGTCCAGGACATGATAAAATCAAAAAAGGCGTTCAATACAGGATCAACTGGACTTTATTTGTTGCAGAAAACGTTTCGACTTCTGTCCAGAAGTCTTTTTCAATTCTGAATGAATGAAAGCTGTGAGAACGAGAAGTTTTATACAAGCCACGCACCAACATATGAAATTGGAAACTGAAATAACACCACAAAATACCTAACATGCCCATTCTATTTAAATTGACAAAAAAAACCAGGTGTGATGTGTTGTTTTGTTTTGTCAATTTAAATAGAATGGGCATGTTAGGTATTTTGTGGTGTTATTTCAGTTTCCAATTTCATATGTTGGTGCGTGGCTTGTATAAAACTTCTCGTTCTCACAGCTTTCATTCATTCAGAATTGAAAAAGACTTCTGGACAGAAGTCGAAACGTTTTCTGCAACAAATAAAGTCCAGTTGATCCTGTATTGAACGCCTTTTTTGATAAGTTCTGATTGGTTTATGTTGGTTTTGCTTTGTTTTTTATTTATTATTATTTATTTTTTTCATTATTTTTTTTTTTTTTTTTTGCTGTTGTTCGGTTTGTTAAAAGAAAAACTGAGAAAACTGAGAATGTAAAATGAGAAAGAAATCAGTATAATTACATCATTGTAATGTAGCTCAAATAAATAAATAAAAAGACACGGTCCTTAGCAGCTAACAAGATGGCTAACGCTTTAGCAGTCTTTTTCCGCAGCTGAGACTGACTGTGTCTTAAGCGATATGATAAACTGCTGCTTTATTAATGTCGCCACCTCTCTCTGCTCCTCTCATAAAGCACAGCTAAATGAACTCTGACCCGTGGTTTAAGGAAGCAGCAGGCTGTAAAAACACTCTGAGCTGTTGCAGCTTCACGGTTCTGAGTGGAGGCTCACATTACTGCAGTTCACAAACACTGACTAATGTGAAGGCACCTTTCTATCTTATCAAGACACTCAAAGCTCTTTACAACACAACCTGTGTCCTCATTTACCCATTCATACAACACTCTACTAGATCTGTACAAAGATTAATCAGAGCTTTATCATATTCATACACTGATGGGACACACATCAGAGGCAATGAGGAGTTCAGTGTCTTGCTCAGGAAGACTTCAGCATGTGCCTGCTGGTGGAATCAAACCCCCAACTCTTCCATTGGAGGAGACTGCCCTAGCCTCTCAGCCACAGCTGCCCTCAGCTGAAGAGGATTATTATTTAATATGTGTAAATAAATGTCTAAAAAATAAACTAATGTATGTAAATAGTTTATTTTTTAGACATTTATTTTGTACAGTTACAGCTGTTTGTTAATAAATGTTGCTATTTGACAACTGGGACAAAGCTTTGACTCACAAATATATTTTTGTTCTTACTTTATGGAAATAAAAATATATTGAGATAAATATCGTATATCGCGATTTATCATAAAAATATTGAGAAATTAATTTTGGTTCATATCGCTCAGCCCTACATCCATCCATTATCTTTTACCCCCTTCTTCTGTTTTGGGTCATGGGGGTCGCTGGTGCCCATGTCCAGCAATCACTGTGCGAGGGGCGTGGTACACCCTGGACAGGTCGCAAGTCCATCACAGGGCCTTATAGAGACAAACAAGACAAACAACCATTCACTCTCTCACTCCTAGGGACAATTTAGAATTACCAGTCAGTCCAACATGCATGTTTTTGGTCTGTGAGAGGAAACCGGAGTACCCGGAGAAAACCCACGCATGCACGGAGAGAACATATAACTCCACCCAGAAAGGCCCCCGGACCAGGATTTGAACCAGGGACCTGCTCACTGAGAGGCAGCAGCTCTACCGGTTGTGCCTCCTTGCTGCCCGATAATTCATTCTTTAATGTGTAAAAGTTTAAAGTTAGTAGTAGCTTTTTACAGCTGCAGAAATGTGTTCCCTGGTTCCTGACAGATGCTTAAATTGGTCCACGATGTATTAAAAGTTGAAAGAAGATTTATGCCATTGTTAACACAGAAATAAGTCAGTTTTGACTTTCACTGAGACCTTAATCCAATTATTTCAGGTAGAGAAAGTTCTGGCTGGTGGAGATCGTCTCATTGTCTTCCCCAACGGGACCAGAAAGGAGATTTCAGCTGACAAGCTCTCTGCGAAGGTCACCTTCTTCAACGGAGACACGAAACAAATGACAGCTGATCACAGAGTGGTGAGACGGTTCATCCTGAAACGAGGTTGGACTCTGGTCCCCTCAGGGCTCTGTGGCTCCAGAAGGTCAAGTGCAAATAAAATCACTCAAACTTATATAGCTAATTTTAATTTAATCTTTATTTGCTTAATACTTTTACAGGTATTGTCCTTTGGGGGGTGGGGGGGAAATTGCTATGTATTTATTTCCGTCTTTTTTTATTTTTTTATTTTATTTTTTTGGTGCACAATTTTTTCTGACAAAATCTAAAAATCTTTCTTTTTTAAAGTTGGACAGTTTTTTTTTTCTAACGCTCTCATAACCTCACAGTAACTTCACTCTCATGTTCCTGAGGCCAAAATAAAACTGTAAACACATCTTATCATACAATAATTCCTCTCTTTTCATCTCTAAACCTATGCTTTAGATTTTTATATTGAGGCTTAAGGCTATTAAGGTTTATGTTTTCTTGATTTGTCATTTCACCACATATGGTACATGTGGTGGAATGAAAGTTTGTACACAGGGTCTTAGTTACATCCAACAAAAGTATAAATTGTAAAGAAAAACAGTAATAAGATCTAAGATATGAACTAAGAAATACACTAAAACTAAGAATACACTAATAATAATAATAATAATGAATTTAATTTATAACGCACTTTTCATTAACGAAAATCTCAAAGTGCTACAAAGTGTAACAAAAATCAAAGATCAAATAAAAACAAGTGATAAAATCAAGTAAAATCAATGATAATATCAACTAAGATTAAAGGTAAAATCATTTGGAGGCAGAGTAGGCTCGCTTAAAAAGAAAGGTCTTTAAAGCCTCCAATAGACCTCAGCGTCCTCCCTTTACGCCTCTGTACGACGTACGTACGCTGTGGCAAAAGCGTAGCCCCCGCGTAGCCCCTCGGGCACAAACGCGCAAAGTTCTTTTTTTACGACCGCGAACGCGATGCGCGGTGTCTGACCATAAACTTCCCCGGCGCCGGACTGTTTTGTATGTTACACAAATGAATTAAATTCCTCTTCTTTATCGCTGATCGGGCCTTTTCTTTTGTTTTTTTGCCAAAAGTCAAGTAATCGCTTCTTCCTCCGTTCACTCGATGACTGAAATGAATGAATTCAGGTCCTACCTGGCTGCGGGAGGTTTTATATATTTCCTGGTGGGCGGTGAGCTGCAGGAAAAGCGCTCCCTGTTATTATTTTTATTTCTTAGAACTTTTTATAACATATAAAGTAGAAACACCGCAGCAGAACGGGCAGCGGGCTGCTTTCATGATGAGTTCTCAAGTTTTCTGACGAGCTGTCAATCATTTCAGTAGGCGTGTCAGCAAGTGACCAATCAGCGGCCTCAGTTTGTCCCCTCTGCGCGCAGCTGCAGAGGGGACAGCTGGAGCTGCTCACAGTACAACAAGGATTTGGAGCGAAAACGCGAGCATTTAAAAAATAAAAAAAAGAGCTATAACAGCGAACGCATGCGCACAGAATGTGCGCGTAGAGTGGCGTCCAGGTAGGACGCTCAGGTCTATTGGACCCTTAAGCCTTGTTTAAAGTCAACCAGTGACCGTGGAGCTCTCAGGTAGTCAGCGAGGGAGTTCCATAGGCGGGGGGCAGCCACACAGTATGCCCGGTCTCCCATGGTCCTTAATTTGGTTCGTGGAATGTGAAGTAGATTACTGTTCTGTGACCGTAGAGACTGGGTGGATGAATATTTAACAAGAATGTCCTTTAGATAATCTGGTAAAGTTCCGTGTAAGCATTGATGTGTAATGAGAGCAGTTTTGTACTGAATTCTGTAGGTGACAGGAAGCCAATGGAGGTTATGGAGAATGGGTGTAATATGTTCAAATTTACGAACTCTCAACAAGATCCTTGCTGCACTGTTTTGAATATATTGAAGCTTCTGAAGGTTTTTGCCAGGGATTCCAATAAACAGGGAGTTGCAGTAGTCGAGCCTGGAGGAGACAAAGCATGGACGAGTTTCTCAGCATCAGAAAAAGTTAGAGATGGGCGAAGTCTGGAGATGTTTCGAAGATGGAAGAAGCAGGTTTTAAACAGATGCTTAATGTGATTTTCAAATGTAAGATGAGAGTCCATTTTTATTCCAAGATTTGTAACAGAGGTGGAGAGGGGGATGTCTTGTCCAGAAAAGGAAATTGTTGTTATAGTAGATGTTTGTACCTGGTGAGGGGTGCCAATCAGTATGGCCTCAGTCTTGGAGCAGTTTAATTGAAGAAAGTTCTGATTCATCCATGCCCTTATTTCCTCCAGGCAGGTAGAGAGGGCAGTGAGTGAAGATGGAGATGACAATGGGGATGATGATGATGCTCCAGTCCTGATGTAAAGCTGTGTATCGTCGGCATAACAGTGAAAAGAAATGTTGAACTGATTAATAATTTGACCTAAAGGCAGCATGTAGAGGGAAAACAGCAGGGGCCCCAGAACTGACCCCTGAGGGACACCACAGGAGCACTAAGCACTAGTAGTAAAAAAAAACAGTACGCCGAACAGCAGCAGCACGAACATGAGTCTGTGTGAGCAGATGAGGATGAATGATGAGGATGCCAAATGTGCCTTATGTGCCTCACTGCATATGCCACTTTGCCTCTATACCAACATCAACTACCTCATACATATACTGTGTACATTAACTTATATGCTGCTGTGCCACTCTTTGCAAATGTCAATGCTAGAACCTTCAGTTTATTTTATAGATATACTTTTTATACTACTATGCAAAAACTCAGGACAGTATTACACTTTTATTATTTCATTTTATGCTTATGTTCATTGGGTGTTTGGTGTTTTAGGGGTGTTTGGTGTTTCAGTGTTGGTGTAAATTTTCATACTTTTATACTATTATGAAAAAACTCAGGACAGTGTTACACTTTTACTATTTTATGCTTATGTTTATTAAATGTTTTAGTGTTTAGATGGTTACTGTTGCACCGAGGGACTGAGAGAAATGCAATTTCGGTCCTGTGTATGTCCTGTACATATTGCAGTTCTGACAATAAAGTTGACTTTGACTTGACTTGATGAACACAGCAGCATTAAAGAAATCAGCTGCATGGATAGTCAGCAGCACCTATCACAATCAAGTGACATTAAAGTGACAACAAAAACCATTTCTCACTGATAATCCTGGTTAGAGATTCACGAGTCTAACAGCCTCAGATTAGAAGCTGTTCCTCAGTCTAGTGGTTCTACACTTAATCAGAATCAGCATACACTTTATTATCATTGCACCAAGATACGAGAACATGTACAAAGTACGTACAGTCATCCGAAAGATGAGCGTAGTGCACAAAGCTGCTAGTATAAAAGCATGACCATTTTATTCTTTTTCAGAATAATGTTTTTTCTTAGATGAGAAAAGGGAAAAACATGAGGAGAGAAGATATAAAAAAATAAAGATCTCTCACACCTTGTCCTAGACGGGGCACGATTTGAGGCATCAAAAAAACCTACCACAGCAAAGCAACATAAATAGATGTGATACATATAGGCCGGTGATGGGGGTTGAACGAGTACATAATTTTAAAACTCGACATTAACATAATACTCGTAGTGCTCGAGTAGTTAATGATGTCATAGGATCTCATGATGCAAAAAATAAGCAACTAATTAAAACCGCAAAAAACATTTGGATGCTGTCCAAGCTGAATTGCTCAATTCCCCAACTAATCAAGATTATCAATGAGTTTGGTTATATTTCCGGTTATAAACTTAATGAATTTAAATCTGCCATCCTATTTTTAAATCAAGCTGAAAGAGAGACTCCA
Organism: Garcialebias charrua; assembly: GCA_038048925.1. NCBI lineage: Eukaryota > Metazoa > Chordata > Actinopteri > Cyprinodontiformes > Rivulidae > Garcialebias > Garcialebias charrua. The sequence goes on from JBBPBX010015049.1 coordinate 33,615, forward strand.
CCAATTCTAACCACATTTCAGGTGGCAAAAGACAGCCTTACTTACTTAGGCATTAAAATTACTCCAAAAATGGACGATCTGGTTGGTGCAAATTACACGCCGGTGACTAAATCAATACGAGAATCAAAATGAACGTGCTTCCTAAATTTTTATATCTTTTTCAGGCTATCCCCCTTAATCCTCCCGATGGATGTTTTAATAAAATCCAAAAAATCGTCAATAAATTCATTTGGAATAACAGACGAGCTAGAGTACATTTATCATTACTATATCTTCCATATGATAGAGGACTGAGTGTACCAAACCTCAGATGGTATTACTGGGCTTCCCAACTTTCTAGTGCATCTAGCTGGTTTTCACCAACTATCCTGCCGTGGGTAAAAATAGAAAATATAAACACCTCTATCTCAATTTGACTCCCCAAACAGCCTTGGAAATGGGCTGACTAACAAATTTCTCCTGGGTCATGAGTAACCGAGGACAATAGCTGCATCTATCGCACCCCCCCCCTCTCCCCAGAGAACTTTCTGTGAGCGCTTATCAGAAATGTTGTCTGGAAACATCAACAGAACTGTGGCTGATCTGAAAAAAGTCTCATTGACTAAATCTCACCGCCTGGACCTCAAATGCATATGTAATTTGTCTTAACTGTGCTTGCTGGTAGAGTTTTTTGATGTCTCATACCGTGTCCCAATAGACAAGATGTGAAAGATATTTTTTGTAATACCACTATCTACCCTCACGTTTCTTCTCCCTTTTCATATCTAAGATTATCTTTCTGATAAGGAAAGAGATGGCCGCGCTGATAACCAGCTGCAGCTTCGTACAAAGTACACTTAGTCCAGCTTTTGGATGACTGTGCGTACATGTTCTCGTTATACCTTGGTGCAATGTCAATAAAGATATTCAGATTCTGATACTCTGAACTGCCGTTTGGCACATAGGCACAAACAACGGTCAGACCCCGTCACCCCGCCTGAAGGCGCAGGGAAGCTACCCTCTCATCTACCTGAGAAAACTTCAACACCACCACTAAGTCAGGGGGCTAAAAGTAGACCCACACCAGCTCGGTGCCTATCACCATGGGCAACTCCAGAGTGGAATATGGTCCAGCTCCTCTCAAGGAGATTGGTTCCAGAGCCCATGCTGTGCGTTGAGGTGAGCCCAACTACTGTATATCTAATCGATACCTCTCAACCTCACGCACAAGCTCAAGCTCCTTCCTCACCAGAGAGGTCACATTCCATGTCCCAAGAGTTAGCTTTGGTAAGCCAGGGTCAGAGTGTCAAGGTCCCCACCTTCAGCCACTCCCCATGGATGTTTGCACCCACCTCATATGGCCCCTCCTGCGGGTGGTGGGTTCACTGGAAGGCAAACACGTGTTGCTCATTTGGGCTGAGCCCGACTGGGCCCCATGGGTAGAGACCCGGTCACCAGGTGCTCACCGACGAGCCCCTCCCCTGGCTCCAGGGTGGAGCCCCAGTAACCCACGTCCGGGCAAGGGACATGGAGTTCCATTTTGTGTTATGTCCATAAGAGTCTTTTTTTAAACTAAATTACTAAAATTGATAAATATTGTTGGAGAAAATGCGCACTGTGAAAAATCTTAAGAAAACTGTTTACTTGTTCTCAGATCTACTTCTACGCCGAGGCCCAGACCACACACATCACGTACCCTGACGGGATAGAGGTCCTTCACTTTCCCAACAACCAGACAGGTGAGACGGAGAGGAAACTGGATCTACAGAACATTACTCACTCTTTGGCTGCAATGATTTGGTTTTAGTTGAAATATAACTAGGGCAGGCTTGGTTTTTATTTTTACTGTAAGTTTAACAGTTTTTAATGATTTACTTTGATTTTTGGCACATTAGTCTTGGTATCACTGCAGAAATGAACTGCATTGTGGGAAAAAAGTTTTACAAGTAAGTTTCATTCAACTGTGTTGTATTTTAGTTTCAGTTGTTTATTTAAATGAATTAAATAACTTTGTGTGTTGGACAAAGTTAATTTCGAACAATAAAGTTAGTTTTGTAATAAAGAAAAAAATCTATAAAAAGATAAAAGAGCTACCTGTACTTAAATCAAGCTTCAAACACACGAAACAAAAGTTTAAGAAAGAGCTGTTTTAATGGTGATAAAGACAGAACTAGTAACCAAAGATAAAATAAATATGTAAAGATTTTACCATGGTACAAAAAAAAAAATGGTAAGTAGTAAGAATGTCCTAAAGAAACACAAAAATTCATGCTCAATAATCCAGGTAATAATCCAACAATGTTCAGTCAAGTAATTTTCAATTCAGTTTGTTTATATACAGTAGCACCAATTCGCAACAGAAGTCGTCTCAGGGCACTGAACAGAAACATTCATATATAAAAATAAGTTAACAAAAACATTCATAAATAATTAACACTATCTGAGGAGCATACTGCTTTGTCATCTGGACAGTTTGGTTTTTTTGCTGAGAATTTCCGTCCTTCTTCCGAAGGACTTCTTCAATCTGAGGAGCCACCAACAAACTGAGTCCCACCACAAACGGCACATTCCCATAGTGGGAAAAACACAGTTTGCTGGTGATGAGCTAGCCTCCGAGGTACGACCTCTCCTCCCATCAACTCCTCAGAGGCAGCCTTGCCAAAGTGATTCAAAACACCAAAGTTCATGCTCCTCGGATTGAAGAAGTCCATTGGATGAAGGATGAAACTTCTCAGGAGAAAAAATAAACCATCCAGTTGACCTGACTGAACTTTGTTAGGGCCAAAAGAAATGTTTCAGTATTGAGTGAATATAGCAATTAAACACCTGAATATTGTTAAACCGTAACAAAATTGTTATTTTCCCATAAATGGATTTAGATACAATCTAGTTCAACTGCTCATTTCATTCTATTTAGTAAGGAAAGTAATTGTATTTTATTTTTTGTATTATATTGCAGACAGTCCTTAATAAAATTAGTACCGGTAATAATGCACATTATTTATTATTGCTTCAGAAAAACATTTTCCGGACGGTCGTAAGGAAATCACATTCCCAGATCAAACCGTAAAGAATCTGTTCCCCGACGGCAGGGAGGAAAGTGTGCTGACAGATGGTACCGTCATTCAGGTAGACCCGTAAGTAAATATCACAACACTACAGTCACTCCAGATCTGACTGATGGAAAACTAGATTTAATCTTAATCGGGGGGTGGGGGGGTGTATTAGCCACACATTTTTTATTATTTATTCTTGCTGTTGTCAAATGTATTATAAATATCCTATGAATGTCCTATAAATATATACAAACTATATTTAAAAAAAAACTGATAAACATATAAAAAAAGCAACTTCCAAAAGTAGAGATGTATAAAGGCATCTCTTGGAGTCCCTGCTGGTGGGAGACGGGCAAAGGACCACACTAGGATGGGGGCCCTCTCTAATAGAATAAGGCCCTGTTTACACGGACACGATGGGGGGAAACGTAGGTTTTTGCGTATGTTAATTAGAGGAAAAGATCTGCGTTGACACAGACGAATTCTGTGTTTACATGCATCCGCAGGAATCCCCCCCTGCCTTCATGAATCTGCTGTAGTTACGATGCCAGGTCATTAGATGGCGCTGTGAATTTTTGAACCTTCTTCACCTAATGCGCATGCGTGTTTCCTCAGTCTGCTGCTTTCCTCTGGGGCTAAAAGTTCAGTTAACAACAAGTTAAATCTGGAATTTGGATAAGAGTTGACAGATTTGACGCCAAGTGGGACCCGCTTCATCCAACAAGCTCCACACCAGTCGCTGAGTGGACCAGAACCGAGTCGACGATGTCAGGCTTTAGTCCGTGATAATCAGCTGATTTACAGCAGGTAAATCAACGTTTTTAATAATGTTTGCTTGTGTTTGCTTCGATCACACAACAACGAACTGAGTTTTTATTTTTATTTTTTCCTGCGAGGTCGAGAAGCTGTCCTTCCAACAGGCGGACCGGTTTGGACTTGGGTCCAAAATCCAGTATGAAACCAGAGCAGAGTCCAGTTCGTTAACGTAGTTACAGTTCGGTTAACATGTATTTAATAATGTTCAGTTTAATTATCAGTGTTTGTGACATACAGTTTGTGGTGTTGAATAAATAAATACAAAATAAACCTGGGGCCTCATGTTTCAACGGTGCGTACGCACAAAAACCTTGCGTACGCCATTTTCCACGCAAAACTCCGTATGTATCAAAACAGAACTGAACGTGGAAATGTGCGCAGCTCCACGCCAGCTCCAGGGTTGGCGTACGCACGTTTCTGTGGTTTTGGTTCCATTGGCGACACCTAGAGGCGATTCTGAGAAACTGTTCATGATGTGAAAATCATTATTGTTCACACCAAACACACATGATTAACAATTATTACATCCACATGGACGCAATTAGAATATAACCTGCAAAAAATATAAAAAACAGAAAGACTGAATAGTTTTGCACAGCTTAAATTCTTGTTTTTTGTTCATTTTTAGCTGTTTTAGCAGTTGAAGAACGTGATGCATGATGGGACAAGACGACATTCCTCTGTTGCAGGGTATATTTAAATGAAAACAACGTTGTTGTTTTTTATTCATTCCAGATTTAAAGAACACAAGAAAACTTAAAAAAAAAAACACAAGAAATCCTCTGCTTCCTTTCATTTCATGTATTGTTTCATTTCTTGTTGTTTTTTCTAAATAGTTTTCTTGTGTTCTTTAAATCTGGAATGAATAAAAAAAAAAAAAAAACGTTGTACCATGTGGGAATTGAACTCATGAAGTTTGGGACGGAAGGCGAACGCGCTACCCAGTGACCTATCTAGGCATGTTATTATTGCGTGGTCAACTTCTCGTTTAAAAGTGCTTGCCTACGCGTGCGTGCCAAACAAAACCTTTTTCCGTGACTCTCTAGCTCACTCAGAAGTGTCTGCAGTTCACAGTCCGTGAAGTTCCTCTTTTTTCCACGTTTCGACATGATTTGCAATAGAGCAATGACAACATTCCTCTGGTGCAAGGCATATTTAAATGAATTTGCATATTTATATGGAGGCGTGTCAAAGGCGGAGTCGGCCACTCTCTCATGTGCGCTCAATTCCACGTTGATTGTGATGTACAAAAGGAATGTGCGTGGATTCCGGCGTACGCACAGTTTGATACATCTGGATTTTTTTGTGCGTACGCCGTTTTCTGGATTTGACCGTACGTCACTTTTCAGTAAGAAGTCCACGCAAGTCTTTGTACATAAGGCCCCTGGTGTCTTCATTTTCAACTTTAATAACACGCAACATGTTACGCATCGTTTAAATGACGTAACGAGTCCAGATAGCTTCATTTAGCTCAGATAACTTTGTATATCTCCCACGCTATCATAAATAATGTTTATTATTGTTAAACTTTTATTATTTAGCACATTTAGTATGTTAAAGTGCAGCGCGATGTGTGAAATATCCACCTGCCTCGTTCAATAAACAGTGATATTAGAACTGCATCAGACTGTGTCTCTTCCAACACAGATGCACCTAGATTCAGGTGTAGATTAATTAAATATGAGACTCAAAATATATTTCATCAGTTGTAGTTCAGAATGCGATGTGTGTCCGGCCGCCGCCATTGTTGATGCGGTCTGTCGGCGCGTGCGTGTGCGCATGTGGCTCAAACAAAAGCTCAGCAGGAGATGTTTATGTTATCAACGGGGGGTTGCAATGATGCGATGATCAGTGCACCTGCTCCTCATGTCTAAACTCTGTGAGCTTCTCCCTTGCACCTTGTCCTGCACCAGTGTTGTTGATCCCTTTCCCTGTTGACAGCTCCTCCAGCCTCCACATTTTAGCTTGTTCTCTTTTGTTGCCCAGGTCAAGTTGAAGCCTCTCTTGATCATGTCCAGCGCTGCTTCATCTGCATTCTCGTAGGCCTTCACTCCAGAGTCCCAAAAGATTTTTATCTTGGTGTACGCTGTCTGGAATCTGACATCTTTTTGCTTCAATGCTGTCTTAATTGGGCCATATGCTTTATGTTTTTCTATGACGTCAGTAGCACAATCGTTGTCAAAATAAAGACGTTTACCCTCCATCTCCACCTTCTGTTCCCAAGCTCTTTTAAGGACCATTTCTTTTTTACTGAATACATAGTTCCCATGTGACGTAGCATTAGGGGCATTTCCGGGTAGTCCTCCATGCGTAGAGGCGGAACAAAGCTACTAGAGCAGCAGTTACAGCGCAGTCTACTGGCTGAGTATTTTTAGCGATTTTTTTAAATTTGTTATTTCGAATCATTTGCAATGGTTACCTCGTGTTGGGTTAGTGGTTGTTCCAATCGGGGAAGCGCCAGGTATAATTTTTTTCTTAATTCCGAAAATAAGGACAAATGAAGGACCAGACACCGAGGAGCTGACCAGAGAGTGTCGACGGGTCTGGCTGGCTAATATCAACCACAAGGATCTGCCCTCGAAGACATCCAAAATATGCTCCGATCACTTTTTGTCCGGTAAACCAAATTTCGATACGAATAATTTTGCTAAACAATGTGTGTTTGAACAGTTTTTTTCATGATCTACCGCCTCTGTTACTGTCGTTAGCTTAGCAACTCTATGCTACAAGCTAGCCTCCACACCGTGTCTGACACACACACACACACAGTTACATGGTTTTAGTCAGTCTGTTTCTCTGTTAGGGCAACAAAGTTCTGCTTCTGGTCCCGTGATTTGCCTGGACAGTTTGTTGTTATGAGGCTGCATTTTAATATTTAATTTTGACCCGTTTATTTACCCAGTGACATCTGTCTGACACACACAGTTACACGGTTTTAGTCAGTCTGTTTCTCTGTTAGGGCAACAAAATATTATTACTCTTATAATTATATTTTTATAAATATGTCATCTTTAAATCATTGTAAAATATAATTAAGTTATTTTTGAACTTGTATAAATGTCTGCTGTGGTAATGTGATCTGTTTTCAGCATCAAAGTTGCAGTATTATTACTTACACGCAAACAAATATATCCATTTACATATATATATTTATGTTTATATTAATTATAGGTACAGACGAGTGAAAGAAAGAGTTTGCTCAAGGGAAAAGCTCCAGTGTGCGCAGGCTCTCCTAGACCTCGGAGCAGTCTCTGAACCAGAGGTTTTGGCAACACCAATGGACCAACATGAAGAGGAGGAAGCAGTTCCAGTGTCTGACACGGTTCAACATCAGCAAGAGGGTGCAAATGACTGTACAGAACATACACCTGTTTCTGAAAGTCAGGTTCAGTTTGAACTGCAGTCATTAAGAACAGAAAACGTTAAATTAAGAAATAAGCTAAGTGATTTTCAATTTAATGAAAAAAGCTTTGAGAATAATAACTTCAAAGTAAGATACTACACAGGCCTTCCATCATTTCTCATGAAGGACCATTCAAAGACAACATATTTACATGAAAACTAGATTGATGACTGTATTTGATCATGTGAAGTCATTCATACCAGTTCCTAAAGTAAATAGTCATTTTGGTCAATTCGAACGATTTGTGATGACCCTGATGCGTCTTAAATTAAACTCCCCTGTCCAAGACTTGGCGTTTCGCTTTCAAACTTGACGGCTTGCCAGTGGTAGACAAAATTGCGACTGTTGCATGTGCGCTTCCAAACTTGTGTGATTCCGTTGTGTTACTCACTTGATCATAAAGACCGATTACACATTTATGAGTAATCATTCCATGCCATACTGTGATAAAGTTAGCTGTCAATGTGTCTGCTGGCTTACTTCCTTACTGAACTTCTGGTATTGTTCTATTTTATTAATGTAAATATTTTTGTTAAGTTCCATGACATTACTTCTTCTGGGGTTTTGTGTTGTATAAACTGAACTGAGTTTTAAACGTCTTATGTCATAAGACGTTGCATGATGAAATACACTCAACATGAGGAAAGATGGAAGGCCTGTGTGGTATCTTACTTTAAAATTATTATTCTCAAAGCTTTTTACATGAAACTACTTATTCAGGGGTTTGGTGTTGTATGAACTGAACTGAGTTGTAAACGCCTTATGTCATAAAATCAAAAAAAGGTGTTCGATACAGAAACAACAGGACTTTATTTGTAAATGTATTTCTGTTGCAAATAAAGTCCAGTTGTTTCTGTATTCAATGCCTTTTTTGTATTTTATAATTTGTTGGATGACTGAGAATCTTCACGGGAATATGTCTTATGTCAGAAGATTGTGTAACAACTCAAGTAACTTCCAGATGTCCAATGTCCAGAGTTAAAAAGTTGTTGAAACTGCTAAATGTTTTACATAATGAATGTTTGGTACAAATTGTTTATCCTTGACCTCAGTAATTGAATAGTATTTTTTGTTGAAGTATTTTCAATTAAAAATGAAAGAAAGACAAATTGTCCATTCGTCATATTGTATTGAATTTAGACTGTTTACAAATAATTTGTAAATATTGATGTTTAATAAAAAAAAAATGTCATTCACACCGTTGAACAGGAGGTGCCACCGCAGAGCCGGAGTTGCCAACCTTGAGCAGGAGGAATGTGTAGGTTTTGAAAATGTCAATGAAACATTTTTAATGTGTAAGTAGAAAAAAAAAAGGATGGTACTTCATTAACTGCTTTATTCAAAATAACAAACGCATCGAGGCTTGCTCAAATCTTTTCTTCTTCATGGCTGAGGAGGTGAAGTCAATGTCACGGACTGCTGCATAGTCCACCTTATGAAGAGCTGATGGTACCGGCTATGATGCCTTCTTCTGTGTGACAGTCATGGCCGTGTTTGCTCGGTAGGGGCTGTCGACCCAGTACAACAGAGCTCAAACATGACTGCAGACCTCCCCTAGTCCAGCCATGCAGTCACAGTGGGCAGAATCCACAACTCCATCTTTACAACAAATTATCCATGGCCGAAGTGGAGTTTCATTCATCCTCTGTGAATGACGCACCTAAGAACAGAACGTTACATAGTTGTAAATTGAATCTGCTGTAGTTACGATGCCAGGTCATTAGATGGCGCTGTGAATTTTTGAACCTTCTTCACCTAATGCGCATGCGTGTTTCCTCAGTCTGCTGCTTTCCTCTGGGGCTAAAAGTTCAGTTAACAACAAGTTAAATCTGGAATTTGGATAAGAGTTGACAGATTTGACGCCAAGTGGGACCCGCTTCATCCAACAAGCTCCACACCAGTCGCTGAGTGGACCAGAACCGAGTCGACGATGTCAGGCTTTAGTCCGTGATAATCAGCTGATTTACAGCAGGTAAATCAACGTTTTTAATAATGTTTGCTTGTGTTTGCTTCGATCACACAACAACGAACTGAGTTTTTATTTTTATTTTTTCCTGCGAGGTCGAGAAGCTGTCCTTCCAACAGGCAGACCGGTTTGGACGTGGGTCCAGTATCCAGTATGAAACCAGAGCAGAGTCCAGTTCGTTAACGTAGTTACAGTTCGGTTAACATGTATTTAATAATGTTCAGTTTAATTATCAGTGTTTGTGACATACAGTTTGTGGTGTTGAATAAATAAATACAAAATAAACCTGGGGCCTCATGTTTCAACGGTGCGTACGCACAAAAACCTTGCGTACGCCATTTTCCACGCAAAACTCCGTATGTATCAAAACAGAACTGAACGTGGAAATGTGCGCAGCTCCACGCCAGCTCCAGGGTTGGCGTACGCACGTTTCTTTCATCCTCTGTGAATGACGCACCTAAGAACAGAACGTTACATAGTTGTAAATTAATTAGAATCACTTTTGCTTAAGTGTTCATTTTAACTAAATAAATTGTGTGAAGAGTACGGGCAGATATAATAAGATTCCTTCTTCTTTCGGCTCCTTTCCTATTAAATTGTTTGTATTTTATTTTAAATTGTATTTTATTTTATCCTTTTAAAATGAATAAATAAAAAAATTACAAATAAGCTGCATTTAGCCTATGGATTACATAAAAATTAGACACAAATTTTTATTTAAAAAGGCTCACAAAATGGTAAATATATGCTAATGTGAAAATTGTTTTTGACATATTAGTGATATTTACTTTATGACTTAAGACATAGTAAATTTATTTGTGTTGTTACCACAAAGCCAAGTTCCAAAGCCAGTCATAGGTAAAATAAATAATATTGTAGGAGTAATGTGACAATTTTTAGCGATGTTTACTGCGATGTTTAAGCCAGCGCATGTTTAGGCTAACCTAATGTGTATCTGCAGTCAATGAGGGACATCTACCTGTATAATATTGTAATTGCTTACTCTGCCAGTTGAAGTAAACATGAGGGAGACCATATATTGTGTCTTTAAACACATATAGTGCCACCCAGATGTAACTAAAGGATTTTAACAGGGGTCAGTATTAAGCTGACCTCTTTATCCTTAATTAATTTACTTATTCAGATTGAATAGTAATTTCACGGATTCTTTTCTTTTTCAGTTTACCCAATATTTCTGTGATCTTTATGATGGATAAATAAATAAAGCCATAGAGTGACAATGGACACGTTAACTTAGTTGGTATGCCAAAGACACTACCATTTATTTAAAATAAATCACTAAATTAACACCATTACACTTGATTGACATGATTTCACTTTCTTGTAATTTAAAACGTCAGCACACTTGAATTACAACAACAGACATAAATACTGGATGTTAAACATATTTAGTCTGAGGGCTCTTTAGCTTAAATAGTTTCCAGCTTAGAATTGAGGGAAAGGAGAGGAGGAAAGATGGAGAGATGGTTTAAAGGAAATTGTCTTGAGCATGTTACCAAAGTGACACTTCTCATCCGACTTCTGCTAAAATCCAGGTACGTTTGTAAACAGCTCTTTACCTTTTGACGACAGCCCGGTAAGAGAGAAGACCTTGTAGCTTTTCAGATGCACGGGTCCTTGTGGGAACCAGTACCTCTGAGCAGGTTATTCGTTTACGTTTTCAACGTCTCCTGGGTTCCGCATCGACCATCAGAAAATGCGTCAGCTTCAGGCCTCTGACTTCAAGATAAACTTATTCCAGGAAGGAATAAACAAAGTTTTGAGCTTACGCTCGTTCGAAGTGGACTCATAACAGCATGTTATTTAGTCCTTAGCTGAAGACGAAGGTCGTTAACTCTTGACCACACGTACCCCAGCTCTTTGGGAAAGTTCACATCTCTTTGAAGTTCCCAGAAAACTCTCAGGAACCTTCTGGTTCCTTCCAAACTCTTGCAGACTCTGAAGCGTTTAGCAAAACTTAGAACTTAAAAAGATCATGAGATGAGAGATGAGACTTGTGTCTCTTTCATTGGTCCACGGACCAGTTGAGCAATTATTTGTGTTATCACGACCCAAGGTTACAGCCAGAGCAGAGGGAGATTTGTTTAGGAAAAGACAGAGCAGGCTGGAGCCCTTTTCATGAGAAACAACGGATTAACTGTCTTCTGACTTTCTAAACAAAACCGTCTGGTCTCTCTGACCCGAGACTTCAACTTTAACACAGCAGTGAACACCGTTTAACTCTTACAGAATAACACAGCTTAAAAGCACACATCATGAAAATGACAAAAGTTATTCTTTTGATCACATCAGCCTAAAATCAAAGATAGAAATAGTCTCTTTTGGTGACTATGTTCTCAGATTACAACTAATGGAAATGATTTGTAGTAAATGTCTTGCTTTACTGAGAGGTCAGTAAAGGTCATCTCTGGAACAGTTCAAAAGTACAAAGGTGTATCAAAGTGGACACGGTCATGCCCATTACATCTCCCCCCTTTTGGAAGTCATCGCCAGTCCTTGGGGATGAGGTCCAACACGAAAGGAAACCTTGAACTGTCTCTGATCTTGAAGTAATCCAGCAAGTGGAAGAGAAAAATCAAAAATTATAATCCCATAAAGTTTTTGGAAATTCCATACTGTTCGGAGGTAATCCCATTGCGAAAAGCTTTTACTCCCTTGGAAAACTGAGTCTGTTAACTCTTGGAAAACAAAGTCTGTGATCCTTTGGAAAACAAAGTCTTATAATCCACAGCGGTAATTCCACAGCAGTAATTCCACAACGGTTAGTTTTGTTGATTGATCAGCAACAATTGTTTTCATAATCAGCATGTAGAGGGGATCCCTCGATTGACGCAGAGGAGGCGACCCTTGGATGGAGGTTGAAGACCAAGCGTTGGAGCTGCAGGTCCCCACATCGAAGGTTGTTGGCTGGTTGGTTTCCAGTCAGTGCCACTCTGGTTCTATGTGTCATGCAATTATGTGGTTTTTTAGGTGGGCTTATGATTGGGATTTTACATTAGCCTTACCTATATGCACCTGGTATGTAAGCTATCATGGTTTAGATCAGCTACAATTACCAATTAAGGGGTGGATCAATTCTGTAAAATTAGATATAGGGATTTGTACCTATAAAATTTTGGAGGGCTTCTGTAACGAAGGCCTCTAATTCCAAACTATTCCTCCATTCATTACTTAGTTTAGGTTAAACTAAAATAAAAATGAAATATAGTTTGATCTAAATGTCTGTTGTCTTTTAGACGAACGACGTAGGATTTGGTATTCCTAATAAATTTTGAAGTCTATGGCGAGACTCATCAAAATGAATAGATAATCTAGAATAGAAACGATCGAATCGGTTCAATTTAGAAATTGTGAGACCAGTGTAGTTTATGGTACCTTGAGTAGCTTTAAACTACATTGACTCTTCGACGATTGAGATTTAACAAAACGAACTGCATGTTGGCATAGTTAAATCCATATCATTCATTAACCAATGTTAATACAAAACCTTTTTGGCTGGGAGTGTTCAGAACCAAACAATATCTCAACTAATGACAACAGTAATGACTAAACAACAAGGAAACAACGTTTCACTGCTTCGACACACTCTTGTCGTCAGATTCCAAAGTGCAACACACAAGAAAACAGGTCTCAACTTTATGACCGAGGTCAAATTAAATCTCGTGGATTTAAACGGTTGTTAAGGTTAGTTTTTTGTTGTGGGTTTTAGGCTTAGCGTTTCTAAGTTCAAATTGGACAATGCGACTTATAGGGTGGGAAATACGGTAGTTTAAACCTGATTAGTTTATTTACTAACTTGTGTTTGGACGACCTTATTATCCCATGAAGTCGGTGAGTTTGTGAGATCTTTGTCTTTTGTGGAGTCATTGAACGCCTTGTAAGGTTTGATCTGATTTCGATGTACCCATTTAGCAATTGGCTCTTTGCGGCCTTTGCTGATTTTGATTTCGTAGACGACTGAGGACACTTTGTCTGTTATCAGATGAGGTCCAGTCCACCTGGGCATTAGTTTGCGGGCGAGAGTTCCGGTCTCGGACCCTCCTTTCCCGGTTGCTGGGGCGAACGTATAGTACCAGACTCTGTCTCCCACTTGGAGTTCATTGTGAGAGGCCTTCTGGTCATAGTACGCCTTACGTCCTTCAGCGGATCTTTCCAGGTTTTTCTGGGCGAAAGCAAAAGTGTTTCTGAGGTGTACATTCAAATCTTTATCTTTGGCATGGCCTAACATCACCCCCCTTTGGTCATGGGGGACCACGAGCACAGGTGAGGACGTCCGTCCATGGGCACAAGTTAGGATGCCACCGTTTAGTTTAAACTGTTCGCGTAGCTGAGAGAAGATGGTACACAGGAATTGTTTAGGTTTCGGCCAACGTATCTTCTTACGTTTACCTCTTTCCGTGTAATTCAGGTGTGTCACAACCGTCGGTGCAATCGCAGGTGCGTCTGATTGTACAGACTGCGACGGGTCACTGTCGTTGTGTGTGTCTTCCCACGTCTTGACTGAAGAGGGGCTCTTTGAGTCTGTAAAAACTATGTCATTTCTGATTAGTTCTAGACACAAATGTCCCTGAACCAAGGTTTCATCGAAAGCTTGGCTGATAGCCGATTTACCTGTCCCAGGGGACAGTACAGCAACCTCGGTGTGGGGTCCTTGGATCTCCACACCTTTCTCTACCTGTGGTAGGTAATGTGAGTTTGCCCCCTTCTTGTCTGATGAGGGGTCCTCGTAATCTGCAACAATGATGTCCAAGTGACTGTCAGCGTTTGGATGACTGTCATTTTCTGGACTCAGATGCCCTTGAACCAAGGTTTCATCGAAAGCTTGGTTGATTGCCGAATTACCTGTCCCAGAGGACAGTACAGCGTCTTCGGTGTGGGATCCTTGGATCTCAACACCTTTCACTACCTGTGGTAGGTAGTGTTCAGTGAGTGCTGAATGTGTCAGCTCACAGAGGAGGTTCTCTTGTTGGGCCAGAGTTTGGTCCAACTTTTGGGTCTCTTCTGTCTCACCTGTAGTTGAAGGTTCACTTACCGGGCTCTCGTCCTCGGATGAGCAGTCCCTTGTGTCCTCTGCGGTACCTGCGGTTAGGCAGTCTGTATCACAACTAGGAGGCACTTTTATTGGCAGGGGTTTTCTCACTGTGCTCCACATTTTCTGTTGACCATAATCTACAATCGCGCCGAAGCGGTTTATAAAATCTTGGCCAACCAAAAATGGGAATGAGTCAAGTTTAGACACGTACACCGGGTGGTGTAGTGTCATTTCGCCAATCTGCATGTGAACCATAGCCATAGCTGTTAGGGTTGTTCTCGTCTCTGCGAGACCCTGTAGCTCAATAGCACATTTCTCAAAGGGTATTTGCCTGTCAACACCGTTAGCGGCGGTCCTCAGCTCCTCGAACAGCTTGGCCGACATAATGGTTATATCAGAACTGCCATCCAGGAGGGCTTCACGCTCAAGGACACCTTCCAGTGTGATAGGCAGGTAAGCTTTCTTAGCCACCCCCCTTTGTATAAAGTTACACAGAAACCTCACAGGTCTTGGCCCACGTTTCTGTTCACGTGTGACTCTGTCTGTGTAATCTTGTTTACTGTCAGCATCTTGTTGGCTGTCAGCATCATGACCTTCAGGATGTTGTTGTGTGTCAGCAATTGGTTTGCTGTCAACATCCATGGCAATGTTGGTAGTAGTGTGCGCTGAGTTATTTGTGTGCTCTGAGTCTTTGTGAAAGACAGTGCTACACATCGCTCCAGGTTGGTCAATGTTGATAGTGTCATTATCAATGATAACGCCACTCATTGTATCAGGTTGGTCAAGCACAGTAACATTCAAATCTACTGACAAACTACTTACTTCCTCTGTCTCTTCCGAGCATAGAGGTGTTGGGCCATTATTCCGGGACATTCGTGACTCTTTGCCTGTCTCGAACTGTTCTGTTCGAGGCGCGGGAGGTGCAGTTCCAAGGCTCGGGGGTTTCTGTTGGGACCACGCATAGTTACATGAGTATAGGTCCTCATACTTCAATTTCTTTTGAAGTCCACCCACCGATGGACCTTGGTTTTCACCCACCTGGTTCGATCTGAACCATTGTGGGTCTCTTAGAGAGTGAACACCTACCTTTTGTGGTTCGTTGCTTGTCTCAGATTTTCCAATCTGAGGTGCTTTAGGGGCGGGGCTCCCTTTAAACCATTTTGAGTCACTGTTCCAGCTGGTACCAACATTTCGTTGTATGTCAGTTTGAAAATCTTGTTCATTCTTGCTAGTATTATCCAACTCTTTTAACAATCGACGTATGTCCTCTACCTCTTCCGAGGTCAGAGGGCCTTTGAGACGACGGTGTATCAATTCAATCTTTGCTTTGCGCAGCTGGTTATTTGTGTGCGCTGAGTTATCAAAGACAATGTCACGCATTGTACCAGTTCGGTCATCCTCTGTATCATTCAAGTTTTCAAACAACCAACTTATGTCCACTATCTCCTCAGAGCTTAGAGGTATGTTGCCTTTTTTCTGGAACTTCTGTGATTTTTTGCCGGTCTCGGACTGTTCCGTTCGAGGGGCAGGAGGGGCTTGTCCTTGAACTGGGGGTTCCTGTTCGGACCCCCTTTTGTGATATGGTATACTTTTGTGACCATCTTTCTTATCTCTAGGACGTGCGCCCCCCTTTTGAAATCGTTTTCCGTACTCTGGGTCTTGTCTGAGCCACTCCGGCTCATTGTTCCAGCGGGCATCAACATGTCGTGGATTGTTAGTTTGAAAAACATGTTTCTTCTCGCCTTTTTTAGGAGAGGGAGTTGATGAACTTGTCCCTTCCAGCTCCAGCGAGTGGGATTTGACCTTTTCTTGGTAATGTAGTTCACGCTCTGGTTTTGTTTTTAACCAGATCGGGTCAGGGAGTTGACGAACATCAAAACCATATATAGCATGCCGTTTTATTTTTAATTGCTCAATCTCACTTTTTAACTCAAGTTTTTCTTGTTGAAAATTTTCTCTTCTGCGAATGTTATTTTGCCTTAACAATTCAAGCATTTCTGTGAGCAGCTGTAAAGCTTCATCACAATCGTTCTCTCCCATCTTTTTGTTTTGATTTTGTTTGATCTCACGTTTTAACTCAAGTTTTTCTTGTTGAAAATTTTCTCTTCTGCGAATGTTATTTTGCCTTAACAATTCAAGCTTTGCTGTGA
>JBBPBX010015050.1:0-18185 GCA_038048925.1 Garcialebias charrua
TATTTAAAAGCGCCTTTCAGGACACCCAAGGACACTTAACAAACCAATACAGTGTAATACAGATCAAACATTATCAGCGACAAATTGAAATATAAAATACATAAAGATTATAAAATGCAAAATAATAAAAATACATTTAGTAAAGTTAATGATAAGCTAGTCTAAAGAGATGTGTTTTCAGGGCTGTCTTGAACAGAGAAAGGGAGGTGGTGTTTCGAAGGTCTGGTGGTAGAGCGTTCCAGAGGTGAGGGGCAGAGCAGGTGAAGGCCCTGCTCCCCATGGTGGAGAGGCGGGCAGAGGGTACATGGAGATGTAGTGAAGAGGAGGATCTGAGAGAGCGTGATGGGATGGAGATTTGTAGGAGGTCAGATAGATAAGGAGGGGCAAGGTTGTGGATAGATTTGAACGTGAGGAGTAGAATTTTGAAGATGATGCGTGATTTAACCGGGAGCCAGTGGAGCTGCTGCAGGACAGGAGTGATGTGGTTATAGTAGGAGGTTTGAGTGATGACACGGGCAGCTGAGTTCTGGACCATCTGTAACTTGTGGAGAGATTTGTTGGGGAGGCCGTAGAGAAGGGAGTTGCAGTAGTCAATACGGGAAGTCACAAGACTGTGCACCAGGATGGCTGTGGAGCGGGGTGTGAGAGAAGGACGGAGACGGTTAATATTACGGAGGTGGAAATAGGCAGACCGAGTAATATTGTTGATGTGTGAAGTGAAGGAGAGAGTGGTGTCGAGGATGACACCGAGGCTCTTGACCTGAGGGGAGGGGGATAGCAGAGAGTTGTTAAGGGGGACGAGAAGATGTTCTGATTTTGAAATAGAGTTTTTGGTACCGACAAGAATGATTTCTGTTTTGTTACTGTTTAGTTGAAGGAAATTGTTAGAAAACCAGTGATTTAGCTCATTGAGACAGTCGGTGAGGATGGAGGGTGGGTGGGTGGAGTTAGGTTTTGATGACAAGTAGAGCTGTGTGTCATCAGCATAACAGTGGAAATGGACGCCGTATTTGCGGAAGATGTGACCTAGAGGAAGGAGGTAAATGATGAAGAGGAGGGGTCCGAGGACAGAGCCTTGGGGGACACCCGTGGAGACAGGGGAAGACTGGGAACGGAAGGATTTAAGCTGAATGAATTGAGTGCGGTCAGAGAGATAGGAGTTGAACCAGTCTAACGGGGTACCTGAGATGCCAATGGAGGTTAGTCTGTTGAGGAGGATAGAATGACAGATGGTGTCGAAGGCAGAACTTAGATCCAGAAGAATGAGGATGGACAGAAGACCAGAGTCAGCAGCAAGAAGAAGGTCGTTAGTAATTTTTACAAGAGCCGTTTCTGTGCTATGGTGGGGGCAAAATACTCCTGTACTTTCACAGGATCAAATATAAGGAAGGTCTTATCGGTTTGGTAAATTTCCTGGTCCTCAGGTTACACCGATCTGCGCGTTTGAGACACTTCCCTGCTTGAACACACTTGGAAAAATCTATTGCTCATTAACGGGCTCCTGCGAAACATGATGACAAGTCGTCAAGGTCATTTATTGATTTAAATCAGGTGCGTTGAAGATCTGTTGAAGAGATCTGAAACCTACAGGACAGCGTGTCCTGCTATAGGATTGGGTAACGCTGATCCGGACAATGAAAGAAAAGCACAAACGCTGCTTGTGTCAAAAATGTTTTAGTGTAAGAGGCGCTGATTCAATTAACTTTTGACACCAAGAATTTTGAAAAGGCTCAGACAAGAAAGACTAAATGAGCCTAAAATGTACATGCATTTTTCACTGTGCACAGATCTACTTTAACTACCCTGACCTAGAACGCAGCTGTTTATAATCTCATTGATTTCCTCTGTCGCGCCGGCCTTTAGCTGTGAGAGGTACTCCAAAGTAGGAAGCAGTAACAAGATTAACGTTGATTAGGGCTTAATTAGCTGACCCCTACAAACATTAGGGTTGAGGATTAAATGTTTGACAACATGGCAGCACAATGTGCCAGTCTTCAGATCCGGCAGGTGTTGCCCTGTTGCAGCAGGCTTCTGATAGAGAGTCCTTTAGGCCAGGGCGAGGAAATGGAGAGCAGGGAGAGAGAAGAAGAAAAGTGCAACGAAGAGGGAGACAGAGACAAGACGTTGGCCCTCAGGGTGAGATGGAGAGAGCGAAGAGGGTGGGGGGTGAGGGGGGGGGGATGAATAGGAGAGGACAAGTAGGTGAGAAAACGAGAGAGACGGATTTTCTAAGCTAACCCTGACCCCTGGGCCTGTACAGAGAGCCTTTATGAGGCCGGTCGCTGCCTGTCTCAGCACTCAAACTCCAAATTCCATCGAGGTTTGTGGACAGGGCGGCAAGTTACTGCTGCAAGGAAAAAGTCATTCACAAGGGACGGTGCTCAGATGCACACAAACATTTATTTATGCATACACTTGGAAAGGTGTCTTTACACGTCTGTCTTTGAGAGAAAATGCAAAACCTCTGCTGCTATTTTAGATTCAGGCCAGATTTGAACCAAAAATAACACTTTTCCAGCTTTTCAGTCATGAATACATGATAACGGAGCGTGATAGTTTTAGTTGTTCCAATCTGTGCTCAGTCTACAGTGTGAACCCAATGCACTCTGCATAAAAAAATAAAAAATCAAGTTGGCATATCAGGAGAAGTCCAGCACAGTTTGACTGAAAGGACTACACTGAAGACAGCACAGAGGTTTGCTTTTACACAAGCCATCACAGCGTATAGTGTGTAGAAACTGTGTGTTGTGTGTTGCCTCCAGACTGCCTCCTTGTTATGTTTGGCTACACACCGCCGGGCATGCCTGATATGCTGTGATTCTAGCGTTCCCTCTCAAAAACCACAAGCAAACTCCACAATGTCCTCTCGCCGCAGGTTGCGGAACAATATGTTGCCTTTGCACCAAAAAGCTCCAAAAAAAAAAAAGGTTTTGTAAAAATCTTCTGACAAAGTGACACATTTAAATAGGCTTTAAAGAAAAACACAGTGCAAGATGTTAATGACATTTGCAGCAAACTTATGGAGATATGATAATCTGAAGAAGATACATTGAATTCACCAAAATTAAGTCACGGAATGTGCTCAATAGTTAGGTGCCATCTAACACCTGCTTGAAACAGCTGCCATGACAGTACAATGAAAAAGGCCAATGATTTAATTTCTAAAGCATACCAGAAAATAAATCAAAGCATCTCCAACCATTTGTTGTTGCAGCTCCTTTGTAAGCCCTAAAACACATTGTTTTCAAACGGGTTAGTCATGCACCTTTGTCTGCCTAACCCCTTGCACCAAAGAGCCACTCAGCCAGCAGGAACACTTACCTCGTCTGCTGATGTCCAAATTGTCCCTTCAGGCGTGATGGAGATGCTGAGGACTCTGGGACTTGACCAGTGGTGAGAGGTCGCACAGGGTACCTTGTAGGTGGGAGTGTGTGTATGTGTGTGTGCAATATGTGTGTTGTTTAGTGGATGTGACAAGTGTTTTAGGTGTGTGTGTATGTGTAGGTCTGTGCGCTCTGGTGGACCGGAGTGCCCTGCCGCTTACGTGTGAAGGTAGGCACTGAGGCTGATTGGACCGGGGCAGGTTGCTTTTGGTCACTCCGAGTGCACCCACCCCTGCACTGTACACCCACATACGCAAGAATTTCAAACACACACACATCGGACATAAAGAGAAATGAAATGCAAAGACCCCCCACCGCCCTTCACCAATGGGAAATAGTGAATTATCCCTTACAAGAGTGTCCTTTATTTATTTAAGAGTCTAATCAGACTGAAAGATTTGTCCCTCTTTTCCTGAGGTGAAGCTCTGGCATGTGTTGCTTTCATGTATGAGGGGATCCATGGGGCTCTTGTACACAATGGGACCTCTGTACGAAGCCCCTGTTAGCATGGAGCTGAGAGGAAGTCCCAGCTCACAGGAAGGTCTCTGCCCTCCTTCCTTCTTGGATTAAACGGCTTTCTCTTGGAGTCGCCACTTGCTCAGCGATGTGCTAAAAGATCTGGGTCCAGTGGGGACAGAAGTTGAGTTTGACCTGCAGGAAAATGATCTGAGCTGACTTTTCTTTTGAAATGCTATGCAGGATTAGGAGTGCTTAGATAGTTTTTGATTAATATTCATTAAAAAAAATAAAAAATAAATGTAGTTTTATCCCGACCTGCCCACATCTCAGACTCACTAATCTCATGTAACGCGAGACTGTTTGATGAAAGAGAGGGAAAGCTGAAAATCAGACTGCACCTGCTATACGAGCTGAGATTTCTATTCGGAGTTTTTCTTCTATTGGCCGTTGAAGACGAGGCAAACTGAATGAGACGTTTCTCTTTGGACAATGATTGATGACTAGAAAACAATACAGTACTTTCAAATGAAATACAATACAGTACTATGAAGTTAGGAGGCTCATAGCTACCACTGCAAATTGTTGAGAGAGTTAGTTTAACTGTTTTAAACTGAGGTTGTTCACCACAAACTAATAAAAACTACTGAAGTTGTTGGATGTAACCTTGCTTCTGTGAGCAATATGAGCTTTGGAAATTATTTACGGTAATTAGCATTTATTAGTGGATATACTCACACTTATAAGCCACATCTACAAGCTCGGTTTGGTATGAGAACTGTATTTGTGAGGTCACAAAAGCTTTTTTTTTTTAATGTTGTGGAAGGTTCTGTTTTATTTTGTACAGAAAAAAAAAAAAAAAGATAAACACAACTATAAATATTCTTCATGTATTTTTGCATTATTTTTGGGAAAGGGATAAAAATCTAGAGCTTAATTTAGGACAAAGACTTTTAATGTAATTTCATATCACACATGATTGCACAGCTCATGAAATCGGTGTTCATTATCACTCAGATATATTATATATTAGATGATAATTAATGTGCTTCACTGTCAAGATATAAAGTACTAAATGGGCGGAAAACCTCAAGTTAATTATTAAATTTAATAAATTGCTTTTGAAAAAAGTAACTTTTTTTTCATGCAAAGGGCTT
Source organism: Garcialebias charrua (assembly GCA_038048925.1). Classification (NCBI taxonomy): domain Eukaryota; kingdom Metazoa; phylum Chordata; class Actinopteri; order Cyprinodontiformes; family Rivulidae; genus Garcialebias; species Garcialebias charrua. Next base: position 4,997 of record JBBPBX010015050.1, read on the forward strand.
ACTTTGTATAAAGAAAAGAAAAGAAAAACACCAAGAAGACAACATAAAAGTACATTTATCCAGAGAAGCTTTATACATAGTTCCCAGACACGCCCCCAGTATTGAGCAATACCGGTTTCGGCACCACATCTAAAGGCAGAAAAGGCAAGATGGCGACCTAGCAGACGCGAACAACCAGAGCAAATTATGCGGACAAAAACACGAGCTACCACAGCTTCACCAAGGAACAAGAGCAAAATGGCAGTGGTCGAGTTAAATGAGTTTGAGAAAGAAATCATGGCAGACGAATCAGACAACTTGTCACAAAGTAGTTACTCCGATATCATTAATTATTTAATTACTACAATGAGCGCACACCGGCTTCACAGCACAGAGCTTCACAGCTTTAAATCCAAAAAAGATGTGTAAACTGTCTCAATCAGATCTAACCAGCTAAAAAAAGGTTTAACTAAAATAACACACAGCCAACAAACAGTCCAAGCTGAACACGGACCAGAACCAGCACTTTGAGTGTTACCGTGTTGGAAGTTAGCATGTTGTTAGCATCTGGAGCGGAGGGTCCGTCGAGCTCAGGTCGGACGGCGTGGATCCGTCGCGGCCGCGGGGGCACGTCCCATGGGACCGACGCGTCGCCCGCACGACTTGGCTCCCGTCCTCCTTCTCCCACTGGGACGGTCTCCCCGCCGGTCCCGGTGGACCGTGCGAGACCGTGAGGAGGCCGTTGTCGCGTTAGCGAGATGCTAAGCTAGCCACAGCATGCAAGACGGTTTGCTAAATAATGAAAAAAAAAAAAACCAGCTCTAACACACAGACAGTTGTACTCTAACATTGTTCTGACATAGTTTCACAAAATGATTTATGTAGAATATTTTGTTTACCGGCCAAAAGGACGACGTCTTCCAGAGCAGATCCGAGCCAGACTCAGAGAGAGGAGGGGCTGCTGTGAGCTTCTCCGATGAGATAAATCCTTCACGTTTACTTTTTTTTTGATTAAGTGAAACCTGCGCGTTGCCCAAACGTCTACCCGACTGGAACACCCACTGACACAACACGAAGTAACCATTGCAATTAATTAGAAATTAACAAAAAAAACAACGTGAAAAATGGACATCCATTAGAATGCGCTCCAACTGCTGCTTAGCCTTCCTGTGGGAGGGTCAAACAGGACAACCCATAGATTGACGTCACATGGGAACTATGTATTCACATTAAATACCTTTTTTTTTCAGGAAAAATAAAATAAAAACAATTACAATAATTAAAAACTGTGTTGGCAAGTATTAACAGATCTTTTGTACAAAGCATGAATATTTAGCATTTTTGTGTTGTTGTTTTTTTCAATAGAATTACATTAAAAAAATACCTACAGTACATACAATTGTTGAAGATCTTTTTTTTAAGTAAATAAACAGACAATAAAACTAGCACACAAGATTTGGCTTCAAGCCTACAAAAATTAAGTAGTCAAAAATATTTTGCCAACATATTCAGAAGTTTGGCTTATGCTCATTCTTAAAAAAAAAAGATCACCATCATCATAAAAAAACATTTTGTCACTTTATTTATTTAAATGCTTGCTAAGCTGCAACACAATGTGATTCAGAACTCCACATGTACAAATGCCGTTTATAATAAAATAAGGCACAACTGGTGGTCAATAAATGATCAAAATTGACGTTTTTACCCATCAGGATCTTGATTCATATTTCAAATTCCACCTAAAAATAATATTTTTGTGACAAACCAATGAAATATGTTAATGTCAATTAGATTATTTGACAAACAGGCAAATACAGTATGTGTTGTTTTACAAATCTCAGCATCCAGTTCTGCATGCAAGCCAAGTTAATAACAGGAGGACAATTGAATTAGCTGTGAATGTTGATTTTCTGTTTTAGATAACAATAGACCTAAGGAGGCGGAAACACATGATGACATCTCTGGGAATTGGTGGATTGATCTCGTTGCCATCCAGTCGGAGGAAACGCAGTCGAGGCACGCTTTCATTTTGTGAGTTGTCCAGAGAGTCGACGGAGACGGGGCACATTTTGGAGCCATTCACACCTGTTAATAAACAAAACGAAATAATGTGATGTGATAAGACCTACAGTAATGTCTCTGACTGGATGCATGAAAGAGAATTCCTTTCATGGATTGTACACACAACAATACCAAATCTTACTTGCGATCTTGTTGTGATCGAGGTAAAGGTGTTCAAGGCCCGAGGGAATGATGGGAATCTCAGTTAGCTGATTGTGGGACAGCTGCAAGTCTAGAATGCTGGAGATATTGAAGACATCTCTGGGAACTCCACTGCTGCCAAGCTTGTTGTTGTTGAGCCTCAGAAATGCCATTTTGGGCAAACCTTTGAAGTAGTCAGCTGGGATCTTCTCAATGTTATTGCCATCAAGGAAAAGCTGAGTGGTGGTGGGTGGTAAACCAAGGGGCATGCGACTCAGCTGGTTCTTGGCTAGGTTGATCTGTACCAAGTTGTTGAGACCCTTTAGGCTCACTTCAGTCACAGCATCATCCATCAGCTTATTCCCCTGGAGGTCCAGGAGGTTGAGCTTTTCCAGACCAGCAAACACACCAGCAGGGATCTTGGAGATGCGATTGCGAGAGAGACGCAGATGCTCAAGACTGGCTGGTAGGGGAGATGGCACAGAAGACAGGAGGTTGTCATCCATGTACAGGTGTGCGAGGTGTGTCATTGCACTCAGGAAACCTTCTGTTCCTTTGTCTGTGATTTTGTTACGGTTTAAGTTCACCCAGCGTAGCTGCGTTGCATTCTTCAGTGCATCTGGTGGCAGGGTTTCAATCAAATTGTTCTGCAGATAGAGGTACCACGTGTAAGGAGGGATTTTGGGGATGCTCTTCAGCCCTCTGTTGTCACAGTAGACAGCACGAGGAAAGTTTTGTGGGCAGCTGCATTCTTTAGGGCAGGCTTGGATCTGAACAATTAGCTCCTCATTAGGCATGTCTTGACTAAAGACTAGCCCTATCAGGCACAAGACAAAGACAAGCTTCTGTGGGAGGGCCATTTTTCTTCTCAACCTGGGGTAGAAAAGGGAGAAAATGTACATTGTAGTCAAATGCAGTAGAACAGAACATCATTAAAAGAAAAAAAAAACTCCCAGTAAAGCAATATGGGATGATGTAGAAAAGGAGCAACATGTCATGTTAGGGTTGTATGTTGTGTAACCGTTACTATGCAACTATTTACAATGTCCAGATAGCATCCTAAGAATCAATCAAAAATAATTAGATGTTATTGAAAACACCCAGTCTCTAAAAGTAGCCCTAGTCCAGTGGTAATGTCATCATAAGTAATATAAGGTCAGACAGATTAGGCTAAAGTAATAGGATGTACAGCCAGGTCAACTTTAATTGCATTAGTAGAGGCAATGATTTAGACAATCAGTCAAGTACGCACTAAGGCTGTATAACTGCACCACTTATGACAATGCTATCACATTTCCTTTTTCCACTTGTGTTGGTTTGAACATGAATTGTAGCATTAAAATAACCCCATACGCAATTTTTTGAGAATTCAAAGAAAATGAATGCACAAGGATCCAAATAATGGAAATGATTTACACAAAATGCATTAAAAAAAAAGAAGAATCCATGGTAAGCAATCCCATCTTCTTCCAATCCATTTTTTTTAGATTCTACTTGGTTCGTCTGAGCTACCATCTGGGTTTTGTTTAAATTCTTGGTGCTCTCCATGTTTGTCTGGAACTCATTTGGAGCAGGCCAAGCTTTTCTGTGGACGGGCGCACTTCAAAGACAAAAGTGGTTCACCTCTTTTCAGCGCTGCGCCGCTGGTCACAAAGGCTAAAGCTTTGCATTCCTGCTTTAGGATACACACAGCATAGTGACATGCTACACGTGTAATACCATCATGCTGTAAGAGCATCGCTGAAGCTCGTCGTCGGCAAACACCATCATCAAATTTAATAATTTGGATGCATCAACAATTCTGTTTCCATCAATTGTAATGCACATTTTGCATGGAGAACATTTAAAAAAGGATTAAAATAAAACAACTTTAACAACAAACTTATGGAAGCATGCCCCCCCACCCCTTTTTTTAAAGCAGGTATTCTTACCTTTAGCTCAAAAAGTTTACTTTTGATGGGTCCTTTCTCAGACAGTTACCAAGCGTGGTCCCAAATGACAGAGATGTGGGTCACTTCCCTGTATTTGTACCATCAGCTGTTTTATTCAACATGTGCCAGCTGGACACTGAGGACAACACAAGAGCTTCTCTTAGCCAATCAGATGGCCCGAACACGAGGGGTCATAAACTCAAAGAGGAGTGCTATGTATTTCAGTCCTTGAGACATGGCCCACTTTACGCAGGTATATCTGTTCTTGGACTGCTAAGTGCCACATGCACAATCCTTGCCCCGCTCCAAAGTGGCACGACTGATGTCAACAAACAAATCCCCATGCCCTCTGCTAACCTTTGTGCTAATTCTGTGCTTCATTTATCAGCGATGCAATTAGACTCAATTACTCTGCAAATCACACAGTTGAACTGCTTAGAGTCAACAGGGAACGCAAAGTGTGCAAATACAAACCATGAGATTGCGATATCCAGACAGATGTATTCAAACACACTGTAGACTGCATTTATCCACCAGTAGGTTATGGCTGCTGGGACTATGAGCCAAAGATCTTATGATGTATGTAAGAGGGACTCGATCTCGTTCATCCAGTTCATCTTATATAGGCTAGATTTAAATGTTGAATGCTCTTCTCTGACTTCATTAAAACTTGGTTTTAAGTCTGTCTTTGAAAAATAAAATCTGCTAAACAACATCAAAAAGGGGTTTAATCAAAAACCCAGTTCTTTACCTCATAAAGCCAGTAGCTTATTGATTTATATCTGACTTAATTAATTTCTGATGAACATTTGAGCTCAAGGTGTGAATTCACCTTTAAAGCTAGTGCTGAAGCTTGAAGCACAAAGACGACACCGTCAAAATGAAAAACATTTCTGTCAGACATCAGAGGTCAGGCTTTTACAGAACTGAGGTCTAACCTAAGCTGAGGGGATTACAATGGAGGATTGCAACACAAATTCATTTGCGGAAGCTAGCTAACGTCAAGACTTGTGACCTTACAAGGGGCAGGCATGAGATTGTGCCAGTTTCTAGTGATGACGGCAAACGCTGGAATGCAACGGGATAAGCCCTGCTTACTTGTGAGGACAGGAGTAACGTTTATCCAGGATCAGCGATGCAAGCCCATTAGAGCTCCTCCAGTGTTTTACCAGGTACATTCATGTACCGTTATTTATTGTTTTTAACAATGGGAGAATGCATAATGAATTTCAAACATTAGACAAACTACTGACCAATATTTATACTGAAACAGTTCAAGTTGTTCATCACTTGTAGAATAATTTTCATTCATTCATGTAACCTTTATTTATAACGGTTAGTCTCACTGAGTCATGAGGACTCATTTACAAGAGAGACCTGTTTTAAACAACAAAAAAACATAAATGAGGTACGCAACAATAAACATTCATGTGAATGCATATATAGTATATAAAAGAAGTGATATAAAACGAAATAAAAAGACATGCTACATTATAAGCCAGTGTAAGATGCTAAAAACAGGAACATGTCTGCTTTGATTTTTGCAGTGAACATAATGGTTGTTTAAAATCCCTTAGAGAGGTCAAAGCTGAGAGCTTCAGATCTTTTTGCAATGTATCAATGTGAGAGTCTGTGTGAAGTCAATGATGTCCAGTTGACCAGTGAATACAGGGTGCAGTGGTGGTCATGGTAGTCACAGCCAGTTATAGATCTTAGCTCACTATGATAGACAGCATCCAACATCTGCAAGTTGCTTGCAGGAGTATTCATATAAATAATGTCACCATAGTCAATGGATGGAAGAACTTACTACCTAATCCTTAAACTTACAGAAATACAAACTCTCGTTGTAAATTTGAGCTATTTATAGCATTTTATTCTATAATCACACACAAATGATCAAACTGGGGGTTCAGGGTTTTCCCAACTGTTCATACATGTAAGCAACACCTACAAATAGAAGACCACCTCAACCACTGATGTATCTTTGATCAGGTAATGACATCTCCACTAATAAAACAGAGTTTCAACTCAAGTCAGAACACCAGTGGCATCAGGCTGATAAGACAATACTGTACAAGCGTTGTGTATTTCTCTGCATTTTATGAATTCATCAATTGTATCTGTGGGTAAATAGAAGTTGCGTATTGTTATGGGAGTAAGTCATTCACTGATATGCAAACTGATTGAATGGTAATCAAATGTAGTTAAATATGTAAAAAATATATATTGTATGCTAAAATTGGTAAAGATTTGAGAAAATGTCTTATTTCTTTAATTTAGATGTTACATAGTAGAAGAAAAGTATAAAAAAACTTATTGAGTGTAAAATTTGATGCTGAAATGGTTGATTCGGGACTCCACAGATCTCTGTAAAATGGAATGCACGTTTACTAAAAACAAGCATTGAGAACAATCTGCCTGACAGACTAAGGAGAAACACATGCAGAGGAATATACAGAGCTAATTTCCTGCCAGGGTCTTTTATACTGAGCCAGCGATGATAATTACACAAAGACTTTTATTTGCACTGTCAGAGTTTGCAGGATTGTTTCCAGTCAAAGGCTTTTCTAAAATCCACTTCTTGTCTTTGAAACTTTGATGAGTCGGCATTGTGCCGTTTCTTAAACTGAGAGAAAATATCTTATGTGAGAAAGCAAAAGGTTTGGAAGTAAAAACGGATTACCAAGAGCTTTGTTGCTTAAGAACCCCCCCAAAAAGGAAACTTCCCTCCTATAAAATGTAAAGAAAAAAAAAACTGTCTATAGTTTATTGTGAAATTTATCTTCAAAAGGTGAGAACATATTTAGCCATGAAGCAGATGACTCAAAGAAAACATAAAAGATTCAAATCAAATCACATAAATAAGAAAATTAACTCAATCTTTGTCCTTTCTGTCTTCAGCAGATTCATGATAAAATAAAAACAATTTTTTTACCTGCGTTTTCACTGATACGAGGGACCTGCCAACAGCCAGGTGGTCTGTTCTGATGATTGGCTGCTCTCAGTGTCTCTGGTTGGACCAATGTTCACTTCTCTCAACGCTGCACCTTGCACACTGGTGAACCATGGGCCATGGATTATTGGTGGTAGTATGAATGTGTGTCTTAGGGATGTCCAGCAGTTTACTCCCCCCCACCTTTTTCACTTTGTTTGCTCCATTTTATTGTAAAACCTGAAGTTCTCTGTGTGTTGTAGCTCCACCCAACTTGACCTTTTGGTCTTCTGTGGGGGTTATACCTTTCACCTATGATTCTGGGGCCATTTTTATGGCTCGTTTCAACACAGGCCTAGGGGTGTGTTATTAGCCTGACAGGTGAGGTTAAAGGAACGCTTATGGGGTTGTACTCAGACATTCACATCCAGTTTTTAATGGAACATTCACTCTTTCTTTTACAACTATAACTCTTGTCAGAAGTTTTACAGCTGAGAATACCATACCATACCAATGTATTTCTAAAGCACTTAAAATACAACATATCAGCTGTCCGAAGTGGTGTACAAAGACAAAACAAGCACAAAACAATAAAAACAATCATTTAAATAATCAGAACATCACAAGTAAAAGAATACAACATTAAAACAGAGATGCTAACTCACTCTAGGTTAAAAGCCAATGAAAAAATATGTTTTTAAACGACTTTTAAAAACAGAGATTGATTGGGCCTGCCTGACCTTCAGTGGCAGCTCGTTCCACAATTTAGGAGCCAGAGCTGAAAAGGCTCTGTCTCCTCTGGTTTTGTAAAAGGTTTTTGGGACTGCTAAAAGCATCTGATCAGAGGATCTAAAAGCACGTGATGGCATGTAGCAGGTCGCTTTCGTATATGAGCCCTCGAGGCTCAATAAGATTTACCTGACTAAATAAAGGTTGAATGAATGTAAAGGTGAAGCAGTTCAGACAGATAAGAGGGACTAAAACCGTTCAAAGACTTAAAAACAAACAATAAAACTTTAAAATGGATTTGAAACTGGACAGGAAGCCAATGAAGGGACATTAAAACTGGAGTGATGTGCTCACGTCTGCCTGTAACAGCCAAAAATCGTGCAGCAGCATTCTGAACCAGCTGCAACCGTGAGAGCGAGGCCTGGCTAACTCCGATCAGAAGAGAGTTACAATAATCCAGCCAGAGAATGTCTGCATGGGGCTCACAGTCTAGAGCCTTAAATTGTAAATCTGAAAGTTATGCACCATAACTCATGTTCCCTGAAGGAAGGGAACGAGGTGCAACACTATTGCTATGGGAATTGCACCCCCGCGCGATTACCTGAAGGAATACATTCACGCCTTTACGGCAGTGGGCGTCAGCGTCACCTCATTGACCCCACCCTCTGGGTACATAAGACGCTAGCGCCCATCCAAATGGTCTCTAAGTGCACTTCACTGAGCTTTGGCATTGAAAAGGGCCAACTGTGTTGCACCTTGTTCCCTTCCTTCAAGGAACATGAGTTATGGTGCATAACTTTCAGTTCCCTTATCAGTCAGTCACTCGGTGCAACACTATTGCTATGGGAACGTAATTCATTCACGCCCTTGCAATGCTCAGTAAAATGCATGCTTGTGAGAACTTCTGCCTTTATACTTAAGGCGTTTTGGCTAATCTCTACTGTGAGTTAGAGAGTACAGCCTGAGTGACGTCACATGCAGTGACATCCAAACTATAATGCTTTGCAAACATGTTCGTTGAACTCCAGTTTGCAGCAGCACAGATGTCTGCAACTGGTACGCCCTTAAATAGGGACCACGAGGCAGCTAGGCCTCGAGTGGAATGGGCGGGTACCCCAGAGGGCACCTGTTGACCTTTGCTGCTGTATGTCCTCTTTAAGGCATCGGTCACCCACTGTGAGAGACGCTGCTTTGAAAGGGCTCTGCCAGTAGCTGGATAGGCAAAACATACGAACAGCTGGTTTGTTTTTCTCCAACTGACAGTTCTTTCAATGTAAGCACTTAGGACCCTGACAGGGCAGAGTGCATTCAGCCTCCTCTGTCCTTCAGTGAGGACAGGGTGGGGAGGAAACGTTGAGAGACCAAAGTCCAGACTTCTGGGATTTAGAGTTGGAACCTTTGGCATGTATGCAGGGTTTGGACGCACAGTGACCCATCAGGGGCAAACCTAGTACACATTGGGTGTACAGATAAAGCATGGAGGTCACCCACACGTTTAGCTGAGCAAAGAGCTAAGAGCAGGGCAGTTTTATAAGATAACAAATCTATCTTAATACTGCTAATAGGCTCAAATGGAGGCTCACACAGAGCATCCAGGACTAACCGTAGGTCCCAATCAGGGGCCAAAGTCCTGCTGGGGGCCTTTTCCTCAGTACGCCCTTCATGAAACGTATCATGAGAGGGTGAGCACCGGGTGTTTTACCCCTCCAGCCTTTGTGGCATGCCGAGATGGCTGACAAAACACCTTAATGGTGGAAAATGAGCGACCTTTCTCCAGCAGGTCCTGTAAAAAGATGAGGAGTTGGACCAAGTCACAGGAATATGAAATAATATTCCTTTCCAGACACCAAGCCTCAAAAAACACGCCATTTACGAGCGTAGAGAGTCTGAGTTGACTGTGCTCTGGCTCCTTGTATCGTGCTTATGATGTTGCTGGGAAGGCCAGAGGCCATCAGCCTGTTCCTCTCAGCGACCAGGCTGAGAGCTGCCACAGTTCTGGACGTGGGACGTGTTCCTAACAACAGTGAGATTATCTCTGGGAACCACGGTTTCTGTGGCCACCTGGGGGCTATTAATATCAGGGAAAGAGCTCCCTTGCGTACACGTTCCAACGTCACCTGAATCAGAGGGATGGGGGAAACGTGTAATATAGCGCCCCTGCTGGCCAGCTGTGGGCCAGGGCATCTACTCCCAGCGGTGCTTCTGTTTCCTTCAGAGAGAAGTACAGGTGCGCAGCGCGTGCTGGTTTTGCAGGCGAACAGATCGACGGATGCCTGCCCGTATCGTGACCAGATCTGGTCCACAACCCATGGGTTCAGTCTCCATTCTGAGGCTAACAGCGGTCCTCTTAAGAGGGCGTCTGCCCCGTGGTTTGTCTCGCCCTATTGATGTATGTCGCCCTCAGGGACAGTATTCTGGGTCTGTACCACGTGAGCAGCTTGTGTGTCAAACCGAGGAGGGGTCGGGACCTTGTCCCCCTCTCCCTGCTGATGTAGGACACTGTTGTCCTGTTGTCTGATTTTACCAGGACATGCCGTCCTGTAATCAGTCCTTTTTTGAAAAAGTATTTCATTGACGGGTAAACAGCCTTCAATTCCAGGAAGTCGATGTGTAATCTTGCTTCCTGTTGTTTCCAGAGGCCTTAGGCGTTCTGGTTTCTGCAGACTGCTCCCCATCCTCCCTTTGAGGCGGTCAGACACTCAGAGCTGATCAGAATTCTCCCTGCTCACCTGAGGGGGGCAGGACGTGTTTGTTTGTTTAGCCACATTTGCAGAGCACGCATTTTTAATAGTGCTTGTGGCAAGCGGGGAATGGTTGCTGCCAGTAGGCCCAAAACGCGCTGGCAAAGCCTGAGGAACACTCTCTGGCCCTGTTGAAAGTGTGCCAGACAGAGGCGTATCAAAGAAATACGCTCCTCTGAAAGTCGTGTCGACCCATACTTCCAAAAATACGGTAGTCTGGGATGGTTTCAGATTGCTTTTCTGTAGGATACATTTGTTTGTTGATCCATATCTACAGAGGGCATATTCTTAATAAGGCCCGGGGCACACAGACAATAGCTGCTGCCAACCAGTCCGAGAGACGCTGGCAGAGCTTGAGAGGCACTCTCTGGCCTAGCTGAAACGTGCTAGGCAGAGGTGGAGGGCTGAAACCCATGCCTCTGAGAGCCTTGCCCTGTACAGTGTGGAGTTGAGCTGTACTCCCAGAAATACGGCAATCTGGGATGGGGCCAGGTTGTTTCTTGCCAGGTTTATGACGAAACCCAGAGCTTCCACGTGAACATCACCGACTTGGCCTGAAGAAAAATGTGCACAGGTGACTTGTGATTACATAAAAAGGGTGTGTTATTGCTTCTGTAATTACAGCTCTACCGGTTTGAAACAGTACGGTGCATGACTCATAACTCCAAGATTTCAGTTTGGACGTGAAGCAGAGGAGTCCTGTCTAGTCATGTCGTTGTTTCCAGCTTAGCTCTCCGTGGATTATTACACCAAAACGAGTAAAAGGGGCAGAGCGATGAGATTTCATGACCAATTAAGGCCTCCTCCACACGAGAACACAAATCTGTGAAGTTCATCGTTTCTGCCTTACGGCCACACACAAACGGTGTTTAGGAGTTTTTAAAACTGTTTTTAGAAACCATGGCTCCATCGTGAAACACTTTTGCATTTGTGTGTGGGCACACGAAACACAACCATTTGAAAATAATATCAAAATCCCATAGTCCCCCCCACCCCCCACACCTAACCTATGACCCCAAGCATGACAAAGGTGGTCACAGGTTGGACGTTTGTTTGTGTTGCAGCTTCTCAGCTACAGTTAAAACTTCACTGTTTAACTCGAGTGAGCAGACAAGACTAAAAACACCACCGTCTTGAATAGAGCAACACACACTAGGGCTGGGCGACATGGACAAAAATTCATATCTCGATATTGTTGTGATATATTGCGATATACAATATATATCTCAATATAATTTTCTTTCCATAAAAGAATAACAAAAATATATTTCTGAGTCAAAGCTTTGTCCCAGTTGTCACACAGCAACATTTATTAACAAACAGCTGTAACTCTACAAAATAAATGTCTAAAAAATGAACTATTTCATACATTACTTTATTTTTTAGACATTTATTTACACCTATTAAATAATAATCCTCTTCAGCTGAGGGCAGCTGTGGCTGAGAGGCTGGAGCAGTCTCCTCCAATGAGAGAGCTGGGGGTTCAATTCCACCAGCAGTCACATGCTGAAGTGTTCCTGGGCAGTGGGCAACACTGAACCCCTCATTGCCTCTGATGTTACTCAACACTCTGATTTACTCTGATTACTAGCCTTATTGCATAATGCCACTTTATCTCTATACCAATATCAACTACCTCATACATATACTGTGTACATTAACCTCATATGCTGCTTTGTCACTCTTTACAAATGTCAAATGCCAGAACCTTCATTTATTTTATTAATATACTTTTTATACTTTATACTTCGGGACAGTATTACACTCCATTTCATTTTACGACTATGTTTATTAAATGTTGGTGTTTTTGGTGTTGGTGAAACTTTTTATACTTTTATACTACTATGGAAAACTACTATGCAAAAACTCAGGACAGTACTAAACTTTTATTATTTCATTTTATGCTTGTTTATTAATTGTTTAGTGTTTAAATGTTTACTGTTGCACCGAGGGACTGAGAGAAATGCAATTTCAATCCTGTGTTTGTCCTGTACATATTGCAGTTCTGACAATAAAGTTGACTTTGACTTTGATGTGTGTCCCATCAGTGTATGAATGTGATAAAGTACTGATTATTCTTTGTACAGTTCTAGTAGAGTGCTGTATGAATGGGTAAATGAGGACACAGATTGTGTTTTAAAGAGCTTTGAGTGTCTTGATAATAGGGATGCACCGATACCAGATTTTTGAAAACCGACTACAAGTACAAGTACTTGCATTAAAGTACTTGCCGATACCAAGTACCGATACAAGTACTAATTTTTTTTTTTTAAATCATTCTAATTAACTTAAACTGTTTATTTTCATTAGACACTTCAAACATAAATAAACAAAGTACATTACTACAGTATTGGTAATCTGTACAGGGCTTAAACTTAAAAAAAATCCTGAGCCTGAAACTTTTTTGTGTTGTTGATCAAATAAAATCGTAACATTTTGCCAACGTTTATTAAAAATGCTCTCTGAAAAGTGCAAACTGTTTTTAAACAATTCAGCTTCAAGTAACAAGCAAGTGTATTTTAAAGGGTTAAACATCTATGTTTACCTACATAAGTAACTTGATTCAATAACTACTGTAGTTTAGAGAGCAACAAGACCCAGTTGAATGCATGCAGCTCAAAAACCTGTTTTATTTAACTACAGATTTTATTATTTTATTTAACTTTACTTAT
>JBBPBX010015050.1:21272-50036 GCA_038048925.1 Garcialebias charrua
TAGTCTGACAAATACAAAGTATCAGCCACCAACACATCATATATAGCCTATTTATAATTTTTATTACTAATATTGAAGGATGGAAGCAGCTGATAGAGGACAAGAAAACTTCCTGCAAAGATAAGTGTAGGCTTTGTGGTAGGCTAAATCTCGTTCAAATTAAAAATATGACTGGAGAAAAATTATTTCTAGCTGCTATTTTTTGATAGTTAATGTCTGGGTTTTTGTTGTTGTTGTTTTTTCATTATTTGAGAGAAAGGGTGCGCGCTCCCGACACAGGGGGAACAGATTCTCACGGGGGAACAGAAATTCGCACAGCACCTGCGTTCTTTTGTTGCAAATAATGTTGTGGATCAAGGTATTTGTAAAATAATATGTACTTGGTGAATGATTATCGGTCATCAGTTCTGTGCAGCAGTATTTATTTTGCACTGGGTCATCTGTTTGACAGATCAACAAAGTGATAGAACAGTAATGTTTCTCAAGTATGTTTTTTTGTAAGGTGATTAAAAATGTGTTGTTGTTTTTTAGCTACATGAGGCGTTCCACCCGCAGGATGGTCCACCTGCCAGCCAGAAACAAACACCAAGGTCTCAGCTGCACCCAACATTGTCGTGGATGGAGGTCTCAAGAGATGACACAGCTCTGGCCGAGACACTCTGCATCATCTTCCGCTGAATTTGAAATACATGTCACACATTTGGCACGTCGCATCTGGTTCTGTGAACTTCTTTTAGAATAGGATACCCTTTATGTAAATTACTATGTACTTGTAGGGCTGGGCGATATGGAAAAAATCATATATCACGATATGGACTTTTTTATATCACGATAACGATATATATCACGATATATACAACACGATGTGTGTGTGTGTGTGTGTGTACAGCAAAAATTTGGACCAAAGTTTTTTTATTTTATTATTTTACTACAGATAGTTACAATTATAAGAATGTGAACAAAAAGAACAAGGAAATTTGGACCAAAGTAGAAACTAGATCTACCTAAGATCTACCTTAATTCAAGGAGTACGATTATGGAATGACTTAATGCCAAATGACAAATGTTAAGGAAGCCAAATCATTCCTTGTATTTAAGAAACTGGTAAAAAATGAATTGCTAAAAAAAATAAATGAATCTAATTTAATGTGTGATATATGTGAATTGAAAATTGACTGAGTTATTTACTTATTTTGTTATTATAGAAAATATTGTTTGAACTGTTATTAGATGAATAAGGAGCAGATTTAATAAGATTTATTCTTCATCTGCTACCTTTCATTTTATTATTTTTTTCTATTATGAATACGTTAATTGTTGTATTTCATTTTATAAAATGAATAAACTAACAAACAAACAAACAACTCCTTTTCTACTTTGGTCCAAATTTTTCCTGCAGGTGGCGGTAAAACAACAGCTGCTAATGAAACTCACGAAGAAGAAATCCGCTCTGAAGTTTGAGTAAACAAAGCAAGAAACAGAAAAGAGAAAACGTTGCGTTTGATTGCGGTTCTGTTGTGTCTCTGGTCTGTTTTGTATTGGTTAACTGGACCCGAGTTCGGACTCGGTTGGACTCTGGGTTCGTGTCCTCTGGACCCATTTTGTCTCCGAGTTTCAGCGGAGCGAAATAATGGAAGCTAACAAGGTGAGCTTCCCCCTCTTTTTGGTAAAAGTTATTCTTCTTGGGCTGCCTGTGCAGCTGTTTTCTCCTTGTTGAGATCTATGGTTGAGACACCGGCTTCATGCGCCTGCGTCTCTGTTGCTCTCGAGTTTAACCACGTAAAGCATGTGTCGCAAACCCGCGCGTGCGTCAAACATAAAGCCGCGCCGTCATCTCGCAAAACCACAATATGAAGCTTATTTGCGACAGTTATTTTTTTATTCTTATTTATCACGATAGAGACGATAGAAGGAAAGTAGCACGATAGACACGTTTCTATCGTCCCCACGATATATATCGTCATATCGCACAGCCCTATGTACTTGTGTTAAATTATTTATGTTTTCTTCTAACCCTGTGCGGACTGGGCACCTGGGTGGTCTGTAACACAGGTGTACACACCCACCTGTTCACATCTGGCCATAACCTGTGTCAAAAAGGGATTTTTTTATCAGTCATAAATTCAAGTACAGGAAACTTTTAAATTTTAACGTTTAAAAAGTTTATGCTTCCTATAACTTTTTTAATAATGTACAATTTGGATTACTCTAATTGATTATTGCACTTTGTTTCTTTTGTTTTACAATATTTAATATTGGCACACCTGAAACAATTATAATTTATATTAAATTTAAACATTACTTTGTAAAAATTGCTGATGTAAACATGTTTATTAAATGTTTGTTTAAATTATGCATGCATCTGAGAGAAATGCAATTTCAATCCTGTGTATGTTCTGTACATATTGCAGTTTGGACAATAAAGTTGACTTTGAATTTTGACTTTGATGTATGATTTGGAAATGTATTTATCAATACAGAGGTCTAGTGTTGACAGAACAATGAGCTTCATAATTGATTATGTTGACTATGAGCAGTCCATTTTAACACATTTACTATATAAAAATTAATTTTAACTGAATGTGGAGTGCAGCATGTGTATCGTTTAGTATTTTTACTCATTTTTTATAATTTGATACAAGTTTGTGTGTGCTTTTACTGGTAGAGTAATGCATACCCATAGTAATTCACATCACAGGAGAAATGCTTTTAAGACAATAAAATGCACAGTGTATTCAAGACCAGGTTTATTGGTGTGTTTTTTAATATATAGTATATTTATTAGGGCTTTAGGAAGTACTAAATAATTCATAATTATACCCTTGGCGTCTCCCTACAACACATGTTTTCTACAGGTGAGAGGAAGCTGCAGTGACCACAGGTGCACCTTTTGAAAGTTTTTATTTATTTATTGCTTTACAATTTGGATTGAGATAGTTGAAAATTATTTAAAAAAAGATAATTTGTTACTGCTTTGAACATTAGCCTATGTTGCTAATATAAATTTACCACTCAGATGCTGGACCCGTTCGGTCCATTGCCTCAGCACCACCAGATTCTTGCATAAGAGCGTCAGTGCCTGTAGCCAGCAGCTCGAACTGATAAGGCTCAGGACCTGTGGCTCTCTGCTCCAAGTCTCCCTCAGTTTCTGGTGAGGGAGGTGGAGAAAAGACCTGTGTCGCTGTGTTCACTCCATGTTGCATACAGTATATTATGCTAACGCTAGCTGCATGTCACGGTCCTGGCCACACCCACCTACTCGCTCTAATCCCCACCTCCTCCCTCCTTTAGGCGGTGCCTCCACAGTCTATCGGAACGCCCATTTTGGTGAAGATTTTGAATTTGAACTTGGGGAGGAGTTAAAGACCCAGAGCCCGTTTAGTTTCACTTTAATGTCTCCACCTCTCTCTGTGGGTGCACGCACGGAAAAATGAGCTCAGACTAGTGCTGGACGAAAATTCAATAACGATAAATATCGCGATATACTTTTATTCAATAACGATGATATGAAGTTTAAGCATATTTTCGATATTTCGATAGGATTTTACAACGTTTTTCTGTTTCTGTTCGGGTTGGAGCGGCTGCTTCAACAACCCGCCCGGACAGAAAAAGCTGTGACACAAAACGTGCGTGGTGACGTCGTTGTTACGCAGCGCTCACTCCAGCAGCAGGCGTTAGCGGTAGCAGGCTAAAAGCTAAGCTAGTCTCCAAAGCGCGTTAAGTTTTCGCTTCAAAACGAGTCAAACGAGTGCTCATGACCGTCAGAATGTGACTGAACAAAGTTTCACAAGCGAAGAGAAAGAGACGACATCACTGATGAGAGGAAAGACTAATTCGTAGGTGTGGACGTAGTTCGGTTTTGTTAAACTGCAGGTCTCATCTGCAGCGAGTCCTACTCGGTTTCTTTATTTTGCAAAACGTGACGGAGTCGTTCTAACTAGCGGTGGGAACATCTAACTTGTTTAATCTGAAGAGTTTCCACTCGATAGAATATGATGAGAGTCAGAAGATGAAGAACAATAAAGTTTGAGCCAACGTTTCCCTGAAACTACGACGTAAACAAACAGCCCCAGCAGCGCTGCATGTTTTTTAAATTCAAAATAAAACAAATTCATCAGAAGAAAAAAAAACACTGAATGAAAATGTGCAGAAAGACGAAAATAGTGTTTTAATATCTGCCCCTTGTTTAAAAAATACAAAATAACTACAAACAAACAACAACCTTCACTTCACCTGCACCACACCTTCCCAACAACTTTGATTTAATCATATTTTAAAACATAGTTTTAGAAATGTTTATGGTGATATCAAGTCAACACAATCCTGTTTCCTGATTTACAACTCAGCTCCTTCAAACTAGTCCTAAATGGAGGTTTTACAAACATTTACATTCCCTTCAGGGTTTAATAACTTTAAACAAATTTTAATTGAATATTTGGGGGGTAATTTTTTTTCAGTTTTATACATGACTTGTAAAATACTATGTTCAACCAAATCATAAAATTTTAATAATTTAAACTGATGAAATATTTGTTGGGTGACCATAGCACTTCCTACTAATAATTCTTGTAGCTCTTTAAAAACAAAACAAAAAAAACAGGGTTTGTAATAGTTTTACATGCTTTTCCCCAAACTTCAATACAACAGATTAAATATGGAACAATCATTACATTATTCAATATATTCAAAACTTTGTCATTCAAAAACTATTTTACTTTATACAGTAATGCAATTGATTTTGTTATTTTTATTCTTAAGTAATTTCCATGAGATTTCTATGTCAGCTTCTTATAAATAACAACACCCAAAAGTTTTATTTAATTAACTATGAATTTCAATGCTGTAAATTTTAAAGATGTTTAAAGTTAAAACTATTAATATTGACACAGTTGAGAATTTTATGGCAAGAAAGTTCATGCTCAAAATTCCACGTACCAAATCCAATAATTCTCAGTTGGGTCATCTGGACAGTTTCTTTTTATAGAAACTGGATGGAGGATGGAGGGTGAAACGTTTCTATAAAAAAGAAACTGTCCAGATGACCCGACTGAGAATTATTGGGTTGAGAAGTTTGTTTATTTGATGGTGATTTCCATCTTTTTGGAGGCTAAATACAAATACAAGGAGAACATTAATTTATTTGTATAGTTTATAGTTTTTTTTAGGCTTTTATATTGTTTATATCGATATTGAATTATATCGATATCGACCGAAATTAAGAACTATATCGTGATAAAAATTTTGGCCATATCGTCCAGCCCTAGCTCAGACCCGTGATTTGTTTTAAGGAAGCATCAGGCTGTAAAAACACTCGGTTCTGCCGTTTCCAGTTCATGCTCCACTCCGCTGTTTAAATGGTGAAAAAGATTCGTAGTTCAGACCTTTCGTCGGGATTATTTTCAGCATCGTCTACAAAAATATTTTTTCTGCCCTCATCTGACAATTTAAATCCAAACTAGCTCAGAAACATTGTTTTTCCCCCTCAGCAGCTAGCGGCTCTTCATATCTGCCGTGTTTACTTGTGCTGAAAGTCTCCGCCCTCCTGCAGGCAGGAAGGAGGGGGGCCGCTGAGGGGCGGGGTTTGTGTTCAGTGTAGGAGAGGGAGGGGGGCGAGTGGGAGAAAGCAGACAGCAGGAGGATTCTCGATATAAACGATATAGTCTCGTCTTGTATCTCTTTAGAAAAAATCTCGATATTTTAAAAATATCGATATATCGCCCAGCCCTAACACACACAAACAAAAACACTCATCACATGTTTATGTTTATGTTTATGTTTATTAAATTTGTTCATTTTTTTACAAAAGAAACACAATACAAGACAATCCCATTAATGATACGTACACAATGTAAAAAAATGAAAGGAAGCAGAAAGAAGAATAAATCTTATTATATCTGCCCCTTTTTTCAAACAATCAGATTAAACAATAATAATATTTCACCAGTAGTACAAAATGACTAACTCTTTCTAATTTTCTAATACTAATACGTAACTAATAATCGATACAAAACACATTAATAATATTTCACCAGTAGTACAAAATGACTAATTCTTTCTAATTTTCTAATACTAATACATAATTAAAAATTGATACAAAGCACATTAATAATCTTCCACCAGTAGTACAAAATGACTAACTCTTTCTAATTTTCTAATACTAATACATTACTAATAAATAATACAATACACATTATGCTAATTCATATATATTTTTTCAACAAATTCCTTTTGATCATTTTTTTAAATGTAAACAGTGACTTGGCATTTTTAACTACATTCTCCAAGCCATTCCATAATCTAATTCCCTGGATTGAGGTAGAACGTCCCTTCAAGCTAGTTCTGAATTGTGGTTTTACAAACATCTCTGTCCCCTTAAGATTATAACAACTTTGTCTTTTAACAAAGTGCATTTGGATATTTAAAGGTAATTTGTTGTTCTGAGCCCTATACATAATTGATAAAATATTATAATCAACCAAATCATGGAACTTCAATAATTTCAGTTGATAAAATAATGTACTGGATGGATGACAGTAATGTTTTCTAGTGATAATTCTTACAGCTCTTTTCTGTAATACAAAAATAGGCTTTGTGATTGTTTTACACGCTTTCCCCCAAACATCAATACAATAGATTAAGTGTGGAACAATGATTGTGTTATACAACAAATACAGAGCTTTATCATTCAATAGGTCTCTGACCTTGTATAGTACTGCAATCGATTTAGCTATTTTTATTCTTACAGAATTTATGTGTTGTTTCCATGTCAGTTTGTCATCAATAATAACACCCAAAAACTTCACCTCACTCACTCTACAAATCTCAACACCCTCAATTTTGAGTGGAACATCAACAGTTTTCTTTTTATTACTGAATATCATGTAATTAGTTTTTTCTAGATTTAATGATAATTTATTGATTTTAAACCAAGTTTGTATTTTGGTAAATTCTGTCTTTATCAATTCCAACATTTGTTCTATATCTTCACCTAAACAGAAAAAAGTGGTATCATCAGCAAAAAGTATACATTTAAGGAGTCCTGACACATTTACCAAGTCATTCACATATAAAATAAACATTATATTTAAGGCCAACTCTGAACTGTCAAGACCAAACGTTGCAGAAAATCTGCAACATACATTTAAGTATACTTTCAATAGGAAAACAGGAAACGTTCAAAAAGACCAACACGTGTAGAAAAAGTTGCAGCCTGATATTTGGACATGGTCAAGATCCTTCAACCCTTTGTCTTTCCTTCTCATGTGTGGACAACTAACCGCAGCTTTACAGCACCACGTACAGGACAGGTGCAAAACTAGTTTTCTCCATTTCTGTGTGGATGAAAACACGGTAGAAACGACACCCATGTTTGAATTGAACAGATAAATCTATTATTCCCAGGGGAAATTTAACAACCAGTAACAGCTACAAACTCATAACATGACACAGAAACGCTACATCAAAAGTGTATTGATTAGAATACTAGCAGGCGTATCACATAAGGTGACGCTTTACTCTACCATTTAAAAGAAATGTATTATACTATAGATAAATGAGATTATTGGCAAACAGTCATGTCATAATGGTTTTCTGTTGGGTACATACCACGTTCTTATAGGCGACAGAAAGCAGGTTGCGCTCCTCGTTGCTCAGCTCCTGACCCTGCTCCGTCACGGACTTCATGGCAGCCGCCATGTCGTCGTAGCGTTCGGCCTGCTCTGCCAGCTTGGCTTTCTGCACCAGGTCAGTCTTCTCCATATTTTAGGCTGTAGGACAAAAGATGTGGACACCAAAGGAAGAACAGTCAAGAATAACCGTAAAGGGACAACAAGAAGGTTTGTATGCTGAAACAATTGGGAGGTCTTGAAATTGGAAAGGTGTGTAAGGATCTCATTGGAGGGAGCTGGTTGATTATTCCATCCTCATCAGAACTCTTACAGTGACCTCGAGAGCTTCTATGAACATTGATCATCGTTCTCGGTGTGTCCCCCTCCTCTGCAGAATGTCTACGTCACTATGTGCTTATTTGTGCAAGGTGTTTTTTTAATATTATAATTTTTTTTTCTCAGGCAAGAAGAAAGATTTTTATAGGAATTATTTCGCCTCCATTTCCTAATGTGTCCAATTTCATTACTTTTTGTCTGTCCAACAGATCTCACTTGTAAATGAGTCTTTGAGGCTCAATGTGATTTATCTGTCTAAATAAAGGTTGAGTGAATGAAAAAGTGAAACATGTTAATACTTAAATGTGAAAGTGAAAGGTCTTGTTCTGTTGCTATAGACTTGGACTACTAGAGGACAAACTGACCTAATTTCTTTAAATGAATTGTTAAAACTGAATAGTTTTCATTTGATACTACAGTATTTCTTTCTTAACATGTGATTCTTGACCTGCCATTGTGTATCTGTTCCTACCAAACCCAGCCGGTCGAAGCAGATGACACTTGTCCTGAGCCTGGTTCTGCTAAAGGTTTCTTCCTCATGAGGGAGTTTTTTCTTTCCACTGTCGCCTTCATGCTTGTTCAACATGAGAGTTCTGTGATGGAGTTAAACTCAAAGCAGTCTGCTCCTCAGAAAAATAATGTTAAATTATTTTTATATATGAATGTTTCTGTTCAGTGCCAGAGACGACTTATGTCGTGTCTCGGAGCTATAAACTGAATTGGATTGTCACAGACTTAGAAAAAAAATTATACCATGATACATCCACCTTTTGATGGGCTTATAAAAACTCAGTTACTATAAGATCATATGCAAAAATATATATCTACCGGTAATAGAAAAAGCCCATTCTAAACCGTCAAATACAAATCTAGAGAACCAGCCGTCATTATTGTATCCCTGAAGGGTTCCTGCTTTTCAAATTTGTAGGTCTAAGTAGGTCACCACCTCAACTCCATCTCTTGCTCTCATCTTTGAATATTCAATTCTTTATTTGTCGTTCCACCACATGTGGTACATCTGGTGGAACAATATTGTGTACACAGGGTCCCAGTTACATCCAACAAAAGTATTAAAATGTAAAAAGAACAATAATAGGATCTAAGATATGAACTAAAAAGAACATTACAATCAAGGCGGTCTGGTTTTTATAAACTGCCACCCCCCTTTTTTTTTATTGTACATATACAGGTCCAATTACCACAGCAGAAAAAGTTCATAGACATTACAATTACCTCTCCAAAACAAAAACAGACTAGACTTCATGCTCTGCAACAATATTACACCAGAAGGAAATCCAAAAATCATGAGACTCCTGAACTTTGACCTCCCTATGAAAGCAGGGAGTGAGAACTGCGTTTGCCTATAGTTAACAAAAGAGTTATAGGATAAATAAAGAAAACAATTACAGCATTCATGAACTTTGTCTTCTTCTGTTAGTAGTTGAAATCTGCACTCCCTTAAGTCAGAACCACCTCTCATTACAGCCAACGACCAAACAAGGATAATGACAACTCAGAGTAAGACTCCGGTAATTAAAAAAATATAAAAATACCAGCATTAACCCAACATGTTGTTGGTAAAAAACTAAGTTAAGAAAAAAGAAATAAAAGAAAGGAAACGGTTTGTCAGCTCAATCATCCAGGTACCGTAATTCCTGGTGTACAAGCAGCTACTTTTTCCTCACAGTTTTCATGCAGGAGCACGTTAGTTATTGTTTTTTTTCTTCATTATTTTCTAAAGTTATATTTTAGATGTTATTTTGACAAGTTCCTGCCACTGACTAACATTTTCCTTTGACAGAGCTGGGTGCTCGTGGCTGCCAGCACCCCGCCCTTCTTGGGGGCAGGTGTTTGTGGCACAGAGAGAATGCCCTCAGATATGTACAAGGACTCCTGCTCAGGTTTCAATTAAACTCCATAACTCCACCCACTCTGTCATCATGTGACCAGAAGTCTAACCTGAATGACCAACGATGTACTCTCGAGGACCATCCCCCAAAACAGACGTGCATTCATTTCTTCAGATCGTTCCCGTGTTGTTACCGTATTTTACACTTCATGCACAGACCTGTTCATTTGAGAATGGAAAACGCACGGAGAATTTTTTATGACGCAGCTTTCACGTTAAACGCGATCGGCCGCCGAAGGAGGAAACAGAGCTGCATCAACGTGTCGACGGTCGGACATTGAAGACACAAAAGCGGTAAAGTCTGGTACATGTTTTAATTAAAGTTTTAAAATTATTTGTGTGTGACATCTTTCTGTGACGGTAAATAAGTGTTTAAATACCGGGATCTCATTTTAAACTCCCATTCGAACACGGAGCGGAGAACAACAGAGGGTCCTCCCCCCAACCCCCGCTTTTCCATCATGAGAGCTCAGAGAGGTGGAGAAGTCATCAAGATTTATTTTTAAAGCAGTCAGTCAGTCAAGACTGATACATATTTAATAAAAGTTTTTAAAAAAATCTCATTTAGGCTCCGCACAGAACGGAGGAGCACTACATGAGGGAGGGGCTCTTCCCCCTTCCTTCCTCCTCCCTGCTGCTCATGAGCAGTGCTGAAGAGAAATCATCTCAAATTTATTTAAAAAGTAAATTTAAAATCAACAACTGTTACCAAAAGTGCCTATCAATAAAAATCACTAACCCATTACTAGCTGATGTTTTTCTTAGTTAATCCTAGATGTTATTACTGTTTTTCTCTTTCATTTGTTGTTGGATGTAACTGGGACCCCGTGTACATAATCTCGTTTTCATCACATGTACCACATGCGGTGCAAATGACAATAAAGACTCTCTGACTCTGACTCTAAAGCTGGGCCCCTAATACCGTATTTTTCCAGTTTTTCTAATAAAATAGTGTGGTCAATGGTATCAAAAGCCTTTTTTAAATCTACAAATAAACTTATACAATATTGTTTATTATCAACTGCTGTTGTAATATGTTCCATCAACTCCATAAGTGCTAGGGATGTTGAATTATTAGATCTAAAACCATATTGACTATCACTTAAGATATCATTTTAATCAAGAAAGTTGTCCAGTCTGGACACAAACAATTTTTCTACAGGTTAATCCCATTGAGCCTCGGGGACTCATAAGAGACACCTGATTCTAACAAAGAGTGATGACAGTAGACAGACAACCACAAAAGGAAGCATACAAATTGAGAATAAGTGAAAGAAAATGGCATTAACAAAAAGGAACAAACACAAAACAGCTAGGTTGTACAATGTAGTAAACTAAAAACAAGAGCATGTCTGCATTGGTTTTTACCAAGATGTTTGAAGCCACTTAGGTCAAGTTGATTTGGGGTTGATTTGATCACAAACAAAAAAAGTGACTTGCAAACCTCATTTTAGAAATTGTTTAATTTTTCAAGTTCAAGTAGGTTTATTGTCATTTCACCACATGTGGTACATGAGGTGGAACAAAATTATGTACCGGTACTCAAGGTCCCAATTATATCAAACAATAGCAAAAAATACAACGTGTAAAAAGAAACAGTATTAACAGTACAGTATTATGTTTATTAAATGTTTCAGTGTTTTAGTGTTTAAATGGTTACTGTTGCACCGAGGGACTGAGAGAAACGCAACTTCAATCCTGTGTATGTCCTGTACATACTGCAGTTTTGACAATAAAGTTGACTTTGACTTTTGACTTTAAAACTTAGCATGGTAGTAGCCAAGTTATCCCCAACACATACCCTGAGCACAATCACATAATCCCAAATCTTTGTTTATTTTTTTTTATAATATTCTAAATCAACCTACACAATTTCGTTCCACCACATGTACCACAGAATACTTGACCTTGATCAAATCAAAAAATAAAACAACTACTGTACTGTACAGTACTATGTTTAGAGGTTATGGACACTAAAAACAGCTTAAGAAGTATAGTTTGTTTTTAATTTTAACAAATGTGTTTTTCAATACTTAGTTCTTAGTTATAAAATTTAACTAATGATGAAGAATGAAGATAACATAATAATAATTTGTCACATTTGTCATCTGTGTATGCTCCCATACTTGACAGACGAAATTGGTCTTCTGCATTTAACCCAACCACCACCAGGTGATGCAGTGAGCAGCGTAGTCGCGCCCGGGGAGCTGGGAAAATAGATGTGCACTCATAGACACCCCAGGATGGTGTGCCGTGGCCGGGGTTCGAACCTGGGTCCTTCGGATAACAAGTCAGATTCTCTGCCACTACACCATCTTGGCCCCTACCATGGGACCACTGCAGACCTCCCAGACAAGTGAAAGACAAAGCTGACATAAAACTTTTTCACAAAGCAACTAAACTGATGATGTCATCACTCATGAGCTTCTCTTGGTATCACAGTGTAAGTAATGGTCTCTCAACTGGGAAAAACACCAAAAGCACACACACGGTGCTGATTCAAGTGCTAAAAAGTGACAAATCAATTATCTATTTGTATTGAGTGGAGTTCCATTAGTCTTTTAAAAAGACACAGCAGAAAGCCCATTAAGCTACAGGACAAATTCAGAAACCCATTTTGTTCATTAAAGGGTTTGTGGAAGAAAGAAAAACCTGTCCCTGTGGGTTTATCAGAGGTTTGACAGGAGAAATGGTATGATTCACCCAGTCCCATCCATCAGAAATCAAAGTGATAGATGTTGAAATAAGGGTCGTTTAAACACACACACAATCCTATAATTGCAATTGTTATATGTGTAACAGAAAGTTGTATTTATTGTATTAGCAAATATAAATTGTGCCAAAGGGGGCCAAGATGGTGTAGAGGCAGGGGAGCCGACTTAGGACCCGAAGGACCCAGGTTCGATCCCCAGTCACTGCATACTGTACCTTGTGGTGTCTATGGGCGGCACACCTCATCCCCAAATTGCCCCCCGGGCGCTTTCAATAGCTGTCCACTGCCCCACCTGGTGGTGGTTGGGTTAAATGCAGAGACTAATTTCGTCTTGTATGGAAACATACACAGATGACAAATGTGACATTATTATTATTAATAAGTTACTTTTACAGGGTATATACAGAAATTCAGGAGTTAAATTTAATACCTTTTTAATACCATCACAATATTTTTTAATACCATCACGACACTGAGCTGCAACCGTAGCGGCAACCTCTTGTACTTCAGTTTAGAGCAACTAATTGTAAAGTGATAGATTACTGCGATTTCCTTCCTAAATTTTGGTAGTAAATGTAGTTTTATAACAATTACTGGATACATCAAGTTGCTTCTTGCCTCAACTGACCTACTTGTTATTTAAAGGGGACCACTAGGGGTGTAACGATACACAAAACTCACGAGACGAGAAAATCACAGATCTCGCGAGAACGAGACGAGATTTTAACATTAGTTCAAGAAAACTTCAAAGATCGGTTTTATGCCGCAAAAAGGCTTTTATTCTGTTTTAACATGTATTACAAACCCAACTGATGTCTTCATTTTACTGATTGAATCTCCTTAGACCTTAGAACGTTCAACTTTGTTTAAAAAAATAGATATTCACGCAGGACTTTCCAAAACTGACTCTGCAGCCGTCACTCACCAGTGTTGCCAGATTGGGCGGTTCACCGCGATTTTCCTTCTGACTTTTGCGGGTAGAGATTGCTTTGGGTGGGTGGGACTCTATCTGGCAACACCGGTCACACCGGTGTTTACACGCGTGTCTTTACATTCGGGGCAGCGTCGGCAGCGCCGTTACCCTCCATCAATGTAGAGGCGTCTGCGGCACCCTCCATCAGTAGTTGGGGCGTCTTCTATAGCAACTTCATCCGGCGAAGCCATGCTGTCCGTGACGCTGACTTGCTAGGGGCTCTGCTAGCATTAGCATTAGCATCTCGCGAGACAACGTTACCTCTCAACGAGAGATATCGCGGGAGTTTAATATCGCGAGATCTCGTACAACGAGATCTCGTTACACCCCTAGGGACCACATATTCAAAATTCACTTTTTAATGGTTTTTTTACTCAACTTTGGGTATTTACTTCATAAAAAAACAGTCCTAAGGCCAAAAAAATGCACCCAGTGGTTTATTTACTCTAAGTAGATTTATTTATCTTTGATAAATACACTTCGTTTCCCACTTCCTGCAGTTTGTGACGTCACAAACCGCAGCCAACCACCTCAAACCTGAGTCCAGCCACTCACCTAGCAACCCCTGGTTAGGCTCAACCCACTTCTGTATTAAAGTCCAACACCCACCATGTTTTCAAATTGCATCGCCATTAATATTTATTAGTTTATTTAAAAAAAATACAGGAGCGATTACTTATATTGTGGAGAAATAACGGTAAATGTGTTATTTCATGATTTATAGCAGATTTTAGCATGCAGCTCTGGGAAAATCTGCTCCTCTCCATATATGGGCATTCACAAGGGCATTCACGTCACCAAAGTGACGCCTTGGAGTTACAGGCGAGCAGAGGAAAAGAAAAAGGAAGCATTTTTAAATATTCCCTAAAGCTGCCTGTTGATTAATCCTGCTGTCGCTCACTCATATTCTGAGCGAGCATCCACTTAGACATACTAGTTTAATTCGTTTGATCGCGACAAATTCATTCATTTCCGCATCGACTTTTTATTCTCCCCCCGTGACCAGAAAGGCAGTCAGAGCCAGCCGCGCAGCTGAGCTCTGCGTTCGAGCTCCCCGCGTGCTTCCCGACCCGTGCTCCTTGCAGCTGAGGAGAGCAAATGCATACACTCGAGGGAGCAAATTACACCGGCACGAGGAACTTCAAAGGAACGAGGAACGAGGAGCCAGGGACGCGCGCGGCTCGCAGCTCGCTCCTTTGGGCAGATGAGAGCAACAACAGGTCCGCAGCGGTGTTATAAAATAAATAATAAATAAAATCAGAGCGCTGGTCCATATACAGTACACACAAATGCACCAGGAAATATGCAGGAAATATGCAGTTTTCTCCTACTCTCTCTCATAAACCTCCATGGAAACGCACTCCTACCTTTCTGCTTTCTGGGTGGAGATGTCACAAAAGTCACATGACCCTTCGGGACTCTTCGGCCAGGTTTCCGGATTCATTCGGGAATGGTTTTTTTTTTTTTTTTTTTTTAACCCTCGCCTGGCCCAAATGCAAAAATGAAAATAAAATTCATAAAATACTACAGTAATTCTCCAATATGGTGAATTGTTACTGTCACGGTGGGTGTTGTCCTTTAAACACATGACTGTTGTTTTTCATGATTTCATCTCATCTTTTGTTTATATGTTCTTAATTTCATGTGTACAGCACTTTGTTGCAGCTGTGTTTTTTTAAATGGCTTTATAAATAAAGTATAATTGTTATTTTTATGTTTTAGTTCAATTTTTAGTGTATTTGCGATCGCTCCCAACGCGCAGCCGGCAAAAATTAAACGAGCGGACCCCCGGCGTAGGGACCGGCGGCAACGGGACCCTCTTCTGGCGCGATGGAGCGGAGCTTCAACTGTACAGCCTCGCAGCAGCCTCGCAGCAGCGAGGACCTTCTCCTTACGGATTAATTTACGGGAGACACTTGGTGAACTTTGTGTTGTCTTGACTGGAACAGCGATAACTCCCAAAATCGCCGCGTGCAACGAGCGGAGCTGGCGAACACCGGAAGAGGAACAAGCTAACATTAGCATCGGATTCGGGTGGTCTCATGCTAAAAGGAGCAGCAAATTGCGGCGCGCTCAGACGGGTTTCGGTAAGTTATCTTAAGCTAGCACTAACAGTAAGTCAAATGAGTAATAAAAAAGAGCTAATTTTAAAACAACAACACATTACAGATACTGGCTGTTACAGAGGGCGTAAACAGATCGTTGAAGGGCGTGGACTTCAGAACTTGTATCAGAAACCGGTCGTTCAAAACGAAAGTTAAAAATGGCAGAATTAAAAAGGGTATAATTAATTATCTAAGAATTATTTTGTGTATTAAAATGAATTAATATTGTCAAGATAGCACACAGACATAACATAAAAATTTTAAAGACCTATATGTGGTCTCCTTTAAATCTAACCCAAGACAAAAAGTTATTTAATTGTGCCCACTTCCAACACACAACCTATCTCTAATGGCAAACAAACCCGTAACCTTGAAAACAGAACAGTGTAATTAAAAGAATTAAACACTGAACACAGGCACAATTCAAAAAGAGAGGGAGAAATAATAACTACTGTATTTTTCATCCTGTAAGTCGCAGTTTTTGCATAATTTACATGCCCTGCAACTTATAGACCGAAGTGACATATTTATGGATTTCCCCCCCATATTTATAAACCATTTTTTGGCTAAGATATGACCATTTCAATTCATTCTGACAGAAAAAAAACAAAAAAAAAAACAGCAGTACAGGTAGTCCCTGACTTACGAGCGAGTTCCGTCCCTAGGGGGCGCTCGTATGTCAAAAACTTGTAAGTAGGATCACATAGTAAAAAAAAATATATATATTTTTTTTTAGAAATGAATACATGTACAGTACTGTACAGTCACCAAGCACTTAGCCTATCCTAACAGTTTTTAAAGATGAAGGAGTGAGTTTAATTGTCTCCCTTTCACATAAAGGGAGCTAGCTCCCTTTATGGGAATGGAGCCTGCATGGAGGAGGGAGACAATTCCACTCACTCCTTCATCTTTAAAAACTGTGTTAGGATAGGCTAAGTGCTTGGTGACTGTACAGTACATTTATCTATTTATTAAAAATATACTGTACTGTACAGTATATATATATTAATGTTTTATTTATAAATAGATAAATGTACAGTACAGTACTGTACAGTCACCAAGCACTTAGCCTATCCTAACACAGTTAAGGAGTCAGTTGAATTGTCTCCCTCCTCCCCAGCAGGCTCCATTCACATAAAGGGAGCTAGCTCCCTTTATGTGAAAGGGAGACAACTCAACTCACTACTTCATCTTTAAAAACTGTGTTAGGATAGGCTAAGTGCTTGGTGACTGTACAGTACTGTACATGTATTCATTTATTTAAAAAAAAAAATATATATATATATATATTATTTTTATTTATTTTTTTATGAGATGCATATTCGTAAGTCCGGGACCTCGTAAGAGCGCTCGTAAGTCGGGGACTACCTGTACTGTACTTGATGGTTCCAGAGTAGTAATAGTGGTATGGCATAGTGTTGTATCATGTAATAGGAAACCGTGCCTATGAAGACAAAAACAACTGGACTTTATTTATTATACTATACTGTACTTTATACTTTATTGTTTTTCTATTACACTTTTTAGAATTGCACTTTTTAGAATTTACCATGTCCTAGATGACTGAGAATCTTCACCAGCTATTAATGACTCAATTGGCCTGCCATACATTTACCACCTTCATTCTGTTTGGAACCGTCAATCCAGCTGCACCGCCCCGGCGAAATGCAGCTAATTTGACCATTAAAGTACATTTATTTAGCAAATGATAGACAGAGATGAGACACACCTTTGCTATAATTTTGAGCTAACAAATAATTGTTTAGGTACTTTTCTTGTTAAATGTCGGAGAAACGAGCCGCGTTCCTGTTTCTCGTCCTCTGCGCGTTCACGGTGCACACAGACTGCGAGACAAATTTTTTAATAAAGCTGATTTGACCATTAAAGTGCATTTATTAAGAAAACGTTAAGACGCACCTTTGCTATAATTTCGAGCTAAAAAAATAATTGTTTAGGTACTTTTCTGGTTAAATGTCGGAGGATCAAGCCGCGTTCCTCTTTCCTGTTTCTTTTTACAGACAATAAGCCGGTGCGAACGCACACCGACAGACGATATGACGTCATTGTTTTAGCTAAGGTCCTACTCGAACATAAATTTAGAAAAGATAAATAAATTCACAGACATTTTTTTAGCCAACAGAACGAGAAAAATATAGTTGTGTAGGTTTAAAAAAATTAATACCTCGTCAGATGACATTTATTACTTTTTAATACATTTCAATGGCCGTAATTCATGTTAATTTCATTTACTACCTTTTACAACCCCGCGGATACCCCGTCTTAACATTTAGCCTGTGCCTACCATTGAAATGTTCCAACTTAACGATGACTACAAATACCTGATGTAGTTTTTCATTTGTAAAGTTTTGACTTCTTGGGTCTCAAAACTACTCTGGACCAGGTTAGATGAAAAGATTATTCCAAATAAATGGGGTTAAAATCACATTTAAAAACCAAACCTGAAAGTTTTAACATTACATTAACATTGGGCAGCACGGTGGCACAACTGGTAGAGCTGCTGCCTCTCAGCGAGCAGGTCCCTGGTTCAAATCCCGGCCCGGGGGCCTTTCTGGGTGGAGTTTGCATGTTCTCTCTGTGCATGCGTGGGTTTTCTCCAGGTACTCCGGTTTCCTCCCACAGTCCAAAAACATGCATGTTAGGCTGATTGGTGACTCTAAATTGACCCTAGGTGTGAGTGAGACAGGTCCCTCTTGTGAATGAGTCCCCGTGGCTCAACGAGGCTAGCCTGCATAAATAAAGGTTGAATGAATGAATGAATTACAAAACATAACATGAGCACAAACTGCCTCACAAGTCAAGGAAGTTTACCACATGGAAAAAAAAACGTCTTTATGGTGTGGCGATACGTTTAACAAAACCTACTACCAGTACATTTAAAGCTGCACTATGTAACTTTGTAGTGCAGTCTGTAACTTTTCTAACAATATATTTTTAACATATTTCTTCACTCTGTCACTATCAGACTGGTGTTAGACAAAGTACGGTAATCTCTGAAAAAAAACTATAGTCCCCTTGCTTCTCTATCAGCATTTATAAAAACACTAAAAACTAGGGCTGAACGATTTTGGAAAATAATCTAATTGCGATTTTTTTTCTATAAATTGCGATTTAAAATGCGATTATTTTTACTGGTTCTGTATTAATTCATATCACTAACGACACAACTGAAGCAAGAGTATTGGAGCGCACGGTCTCCTCCATCCCTCCTGCTGTTTTGCTCCTCAGAGCTGCGCGTGGCCAAACCTGCTCACTATCAAGTCACGTGACCAGCTCGCGCTCTCAGATACACGTTTAAATGAACTAACTTACCTGAATTTATAACTTTTATGACTTCTGTCGAGCCTAAAGCAACTGTGTTGTAGCGCACAGTCTGCTCCTCCCTGCTCTCTCTCTGTTTTGCTTCGCTCAGAGCTGCGCGCGGCCAGACCGGTGTGATGCAGAGAAGCGTGACCAGTCAAATCGCAGCCCGTGCGATTAGTGAATCGCGTTTTAACATATCGCGAGATAATCGCAAATGCAATTAATCGTGCAGCCTTACTAAAAACACAGAGTGACCCGTCCTTAACCAGCCAATAAAAACAGAGCTTGAATTTGAATTTCAGCAGGGCCAGGGGGGGCAGAGCCATATATGGCTGTGAGGGGGAAGGACCACAATGCTTTGCCTGTTGAAAATATTTCTAAGTTCTGTCTCTACAGAAAGTTACACATAGCACCTTTAAACACCATGTGGCTCTATGCACTACACAACAGGGAACTGTTGTATGATGCATCTGTTCATGTTTTTAAGTGTCTAAATGCTAATGTAAAATTGTATGCTTATAAAATATGTATACTGTATATGTACACACACACACATTTAACAATGCCACCTTGAAAACAACGTGGTAAATTAAGGGGAAAGGAAGTGTCATTTTGACTAAGAATGAATGTGTAGAACCACTAGACTGAGGAACAGCTTCTACCCTGAGGCTGTTAGACTCATGAATCTCTAACCAGAATAATCACTGAAAAATCACATCATGTTGGTGCTGATTTAATTAATGCATCCGTGTTCATTCGTTCTCATCTGCTCACACAGACTCATGTTCGTGCTGCTGTTCAGTGTACAGTATTGTTTTTGTTATTAGTGCTTAGTTGATGTTTTTCTTAGATGTTATTACTGTTTTTCTTTTACATTTTATTGTTGGATGTATCTGACTGGGACCCTGAGTACACAACCTCGTTCTACACATGTGGTGGAACGAAAAAAGAAACTGAATATTGTAGAAAGCATTAAAACAGACAAGGGACTCCCTACTGTTAAGGTGTGATCTGTCAATTTACATGTATGTGTTATTGACTTGTAAGCCTGTATAAAACTTCTCGTTCTCACAGCTTCCATTCAGAATTGAAAAAGACTTCTGGACAGAAGTCGAAACGTTTTCTGTTACAAATAAAGTCCAGTTGATCCTGAATTGAACGCCTTTTTGATTAAAACAGATGAAGATACTGCTGCTCCCTTTGAACATGTTAAGATAGTTTAGTTGTCATTTATTTTAAAAAAGCATTTAATAATCACGTAAACGTTTGAAGGAATTTCACGAGGTTGACGGTCTGCATGTCATTTACAACATGGTTTAATTTTAAAGGCCATGATTCAACTCGGCTCTTAGAACAGGTCTCATCTGGCCTCGCGCTGCACGTGCGAAACCACTTCCACCAGGACGGAAAGAGAAAAGGGACACACCACGGGGAGCGCCACCTCCACCAGCGGACACGACCCGGCTCGTTCGGGTCACCCGGTACCGGCAGCGCTGCGGAGTTTTAAGATGGAGATTACCGCCGAGCTAGCGCTGTTAGCTTAGCTGCTAGCTGACCCAGTTGGACTGCGCCAACACCCACCGAGGCCCGAGACACGCTCCACGGACACGCAACGAGTTCCTTCCACGTCGCTTTCCGCCCCGCGGGTTCGATTCCACATCAGAATCAACATTTTATGTCCAAACACGTGACGCTGAAGCTCAAGGGAGCTGCGTTAGCTCCGGGTACTGCGCCATGACAAGACGTCCACTCAGCGTGAAGCTGGAGCTCAGCTCCACTCATGACCGTGGACGTGTTTGTTGGAGGTCACGCAACGAGCACAGACTTCCACGCTGAACGCGGCGCATCGATGCTAATGTCGGGGCTGCGCTCGCGGCTCGGCTAAACTGTCAAAATGGCCAAACAGCTTCTCCCTCCACGAACCCACTCCACGCGTGCGTGGACCCGTCTCCCCGTGCTCTCACAACGAATCTGCACCGAGTGCTCAACTGACACGCGCAACCTGGTCGCAGGTGTTTCGTGAGTTCTTTCTCGTGATGTGGTCTCATTCTCGGCCTAAACCCTCGCACCAGCCCCCGACCTGAAACCACCATGACACCTCCCGCAGCGGTGTCAGCGCCGCTCCCCTTCTTCACAGATACATGACAGAAACATGACAGATACATGACATTAATGTAGTGAAATCAAAGAGAACTCACATTTAGAGCGTGCTGAGGAGTTAATTCGCTCAACGATGGGAGTTTCTCAAGCCTCCGTGCTCCGCTCGCTGCTCAGAGGATTCAGGGCAGTACCACTTCCGCCTGCTCTGACACTTCCGCTTCCTCCAGACACCACCCCTCCCCCCGCCCGTAGCCATGGCAACGGCGCCAGGGGGTTTCCTAAGCATGATGCGAGGGGCTTTGACGTCAGGAGGTGACCATGGCAACCGTAACAAGATGACGTTCGCAAGTCTCCATGGCAACTGTCTCCATGAGGCCGCTGCTGTCGTATGTTAGTTCAGCGTCGAGTTAACTGGTTCGGTTCTGTGTGGGTTACAGACACAATACTGTTCTTTATGATCTAATAACATCTGGTTCTACACCTGCAGAACCAAACAACTGACACAATACTGTTCTTTATGATCTAATAACATCTGGTTCTACACCTGCAGAACCAAACAACTGACACAATACTGTTCTTTATGATCTAATAACATCTGGTTCTACACCTGCAGAACCAAACAACTGACACAATACTGTTCTTTATGATCTAATAACATCTGGTTCTACACCTGCAGAACCAAACAACTGACACAATACTGTTCTTTATGATCTAATAACATCTGGTTCTACACCTGCAGAACCAAACAACTGACACAATACTGTTCTTTATGATCTAATAACATCTGGTTCTACACCTGCAGAACCAAACAACTGACACAATACTGTTCTTTATGATCTAATAACATCTGGTTCTACACCTGCAGAACCAAACAACTGACACAATACTGTTCTTTATGATCTAATAACATCTGGTTCTACACCTGCAGAACCAAACAACTGACACAATACTGTTCTTTATGATCTAATAACATCTGGTTCTACACCTGCAGAACCAAACAACTGACACAATACTGTTCTTTATGATCTAATAACATGCAGCTCTGGTTCTACACCTGCAGAACCAAACTACAGACACAATACTGTTCTTTATGATCTAATAACATCTGGTTCTACACCTGCAGAACCAAACAACTGACACAATACTGTTCTTTATGATCTAATAACATCTGGTTCTACACCTGCAGAACCAAACAACTGACACAATACTGTTCTTTATGATCTAATAACATCTGGTTCTACACCTGCAGAACCAAACAACTGACACAATACTGTTCTTTATGATCTAATAACATGCAGCTCTGGTTCTACACCTGCAGAACCAAACAACTGACACAATACTGTTCTTTATGATCTAATAACATCAGTCGGTTCTACACCTGCAGAACCAAACAACTGACACAATACTGTTCTTTATGATCTAATAACATGCAGTCTGGTTCTACACCTGCAGAACCAAACAACTGACACAATACTGTTCTTTATGATCTAATAACATCTGGTTCTACACCTGCAGAACCAAACAACTGACACAATACTGTTCTTTATGATCTAATAACATCTGGTTCTACACCTGCAGAACCAAACAACTGACACAATACTGTTCTTTATGATCTAATAACATCTGGTTCTACACCTGCAGAACCAAACAACTGACACAATACTGTTCTTTATGATCTAATAACATCTGGTTCTACACCTGCAGAACCAAACAACTGACACAATACTGTTCTTTATGATCTAATAACATCTGGTTCTACACCTGCAGAACCAAACAACTGACACAATACTGTTCTTTATGATCTAATAACATCTGGTTCTACACCTGCAGAACCAAACAACTGACACAATACTGTTCTTTATGATCTAATAACATCTGGTTCTACACCTGCAGAACCAAACAACTGACACAATACTGTTCTTTATGATCTAATAACATCTGGTTCTACACCTGCAGAACCAAACAACTGACACAATACTGTTCTTTATGATCTAATAACATGCAGCTCTGGTTCTACACCTGCAGAACCAAACAACTGACACAATACTGTTCTTTATGATCTAATAACATCTGGTTCTACACCTGCAGAACCAAACAACTGACACAATACTGTTCTTTATGATCTAATAACATCTGGTTCTACACCTGCAGAACCAAACAACTGACACAATACTGTTCTTTATGATCTAATAACATGCAGTTCGTTACACCTGCAGAACCAAACAACTGACACAATACTGTTCTTTATGATGTAATAACATGCAGTTCTGGTTCTACACCTGCAGAACCAAACAACTGACACATTACTGTTCTTTATGATGTAATAACATGCAGTTCTGGTTCTACACCTGCAGAACCAAACAACTGACACAATCAGAGTCAGAGAGTCTTTATTGTCATTTGCACCGCATGTAGTACATGTGATGAAAACGAGATTATGTACACGGGGTCCCAGTTACATCCAACAACAAATGCAAGAGAAAAACAGTAATAACATCTAGAATTAACTAAGAAAAACATCAACTAGTAATACACTAAGCCCTAATATAGTGGAAAAACATCATTATAAACAGCAGCACGAACATGAGTCTGTATGAGCAGATGGTCACAGATGAACACAGCAACAACAAAAACAGATCAGCATCAGCATGATGTGATATTTTGCAGTGTTTATTTTTATTTATTTATTCATGAGTCTAACAGCCTCAGGGTAGAAGCTGTTCCTCAGTCTAGTGGTTCTACATTTGATGCTCCTCAACCTCCGTCCTGAGGGGAGTGGGGCAAAGAGTGAGTGTGCTGGGTGAGTGAGGTCTTTCATGATGCAGGTGGCTCTCTTCCTGCATCTGGAGGTGTAAATGTCTGTGATGGTGGGGAGACTGACTCCAACATCTTCTGTGCAGCCTTCACCACTCTCTGCAGAGCTTTCCTCTCTGCAACTGTGCAGCCTCCATGCCACACGTTGATGCTGGAGCACAGGATGCTCTCCACTGCACACCTGTAGAAGGAGGTGAGAACTGGGCTGCTCAGACCAGCTCGTCTCAGTCGTCTGAGGAAGTAGAGTCTCTGATGACCTTTCTTGATCAGGCTGGTGGTGTTGTTGCTCCAGCTGAGGTTATGTAGCTGGAGACCACTTCCACTGCAGACCCACCTATTTTCAGTGGGGCAT
This sequence comes from Garcialebias charrua, assembly GCA_038048925.1. Classification (NCBI taxonomy): domain Eukaryota; kingdom Metazoa; phylum Chordata; class Actinopteri; order Cyprinodontiformes; family Rivulidae; genus Garcialebias; species Garcialebias charrua. The sequence continues at coordinate 45,503 of JBBPBX010015050.1, forward strand.
GGGTGTGTTTGTTCCTTCTGAAGTCCACAATCATCTCCTTTGTCTTCTTCACATTCATGTGAAGATTATTCTCTTTGCACCAGCTCTCCAGGTGTTCCACCTCCTGTCTGTAGCTGGACTCATCATTGTTTGTGATGCATCCCACCACAGCTGTATCATCTGCAAACTTTACAATATGACAGCCTGGATGGGTGGCTGTACAATCATATGTGAGCAGAGTGAACAGAAGAGCGCTCAACACACATCTGTTACGAATTCAAAAGGTTGAAGGAAGCTCTGAAACGAATGTGCAAGTTTAAGCAGGTTTATTGTACATAATAAGAATAAACCTTACAGCAACAACAGACCTCTCACCGAGCACAAGTCCACACACACATCTTCAAAGGCAGGGCCACGGTTATAAAAACCCCGGATGTCGTCACCGCCTCCTGGAACCTGGAACCGCCTTGGACTGCTTCGGGACCGCCCTGGAACCACCTACACTACCACGTGACCCTCCTTTCTGTCAACAAACTATCAGCTTCAATGTAAACATCAAATGTTGGGTCTGTTGAATTGTGCAGGCGTGTAACTGTTCCCTAGTGAAAACAAAGCCCGAGAGAAAGACGTTCTGCCTTGTGTCACATTTCACATTATAAGGCAGAATTAAGTGAATACAAATAATGGAACATAATGGGTGTAATGTAATACTGATAGAAATATATTTCACATCCCTGAGGAGAGCCAGTGCTGAGGGTTATGGTGGAGGAGGAGAAGTTGTGGATCTTCACGGACTGTGGTCTGTTTGTTAAGAAGTCTAGTACCCAGTTACAAATAGAGGGGCTTAGTCCAAGTGTGGATAGTTTGTCTATCAGAGTTTGGGGGATCATGGTGTTGAAGGCAGATGTGAAGTCCACAAAGAGCAGACGCACGTATGAGTCCTTCTGATCCAGGTGGGTGAGAGCAGTGTGGACCACAGAGGAGATGGCGTCCTCTGTTGATCGGTTCTCACGGTATGCATATTGATGAGGGTCCTCGTTGATGTTGACGGTTGTCTTGATGTGGGACATGACCAGTTTCTCAAAACATTTAGCGACTATCGGGGTGAGAGCCACCGGTCTATAGTCATTCAGACCAGTCACTGTGGAGCTCTTTGGGACTGGGATGATGGTCGCGGTCTTCAGGCAGGTGGGAACTGACTCCAGTGCAAGTGAGGTGGTGAAGATGTCAGCCAGCACCTCACAGAGCTGGTCCGCACATTCCTTCAGAACTTTCCCTGGGATGTTGTCTGGTCCGGTTGCTTTATGAGGATTAATCCTTCTGAGACTGCCTCTCACTTCTGCTGCGGTCACTCTGAGATGCTCTTCATCTGGTGATGAGGTGAGTCTGGTGCTAGCTGGTCTGTTTGGATCATCAAAACGTGCATAAAACTTATTGAGGGCATCAGGCAGAGATGGGTCCCTGGGGCATTGTTTGCTCTTGCCTTTGTAATCTGTTATGCATTTAATACCCTTCCACATGCTCCGTGGGTCTTGTGAGGTGAACTGTCCCTCTATCCTCTGTGCATACGTGGCCTTGGCCTTCTTAATGCCATCAACCAGTTCTTTCCTGCTCTTTCTCAGCTCCTCTGTATCTCCGGACTTGAATGCAGTGTCCCTGGCTGCTAGCAGGGTGCGGACTTCCTTATTTAACCAGGGTTTTTCGTTGGGGTAACATTTAACATATTTTTTATGGATACATTTTCAGAGCATGTGCTGATGTAACCCAGGACTGAGGAAGCATAAAGTTCCAGATCCACTGAGCTCCCATCAGTAGCTGCCTCCCTGAAGACAGACCAGTTTGTATTCTCAAAACAGTCTCTCAGCATGGAGGTGCTACCTTGCAGCCAAACTCTTATCTCCCTTTGTTCCGGCTTGGAGCGTCTCAGCGGGGGAAGCTGTCTTGGGACCAAGATCAAAGCGCAGTGATCGGAAGCCCCGAGCGGTGGGCGTGGCTTCGCCGTGTACGCCCCCTTTACATTCGTGTAGACTTGGTCAAGCGTTTTATTTCCTCTTGTTGCTGTGAAAACGTGCTGATTGAAGGTTGGGAGGGAGACTTGTAGGTCCATGTGATTGAAGTCACCACAAACAATGAAGAGCCCCTCAGGATATTTAGGCCCTGTACACACGTAGCCGTTTATCAGTAAAACCGAACAGTTTAGCATGCGGTTTAGCCTTTCATCCACACGTGAACGCCGGTTGATGTAACTATAAACGAATAATAACAAAACTCCGGCCAAAGTGAAGATTTGAGAACTCTCCGCTTTCGCGTCTGCGTGTGGACTTTCAGAACGGACGTTTCAGCTCCAGCTGGAGCTGAAAGTCCGGTTCTGCCGGTTCTCCAGCTGGAGCTGACGTCACATGCTCGGAGAAAAAAAAGCACTAAAAAGTCAACATACCTGCTCTGACATGATTCCCAGTCGACATTTTCCTGCATTTTATTAACTTTGTACTCCAACACGGTATTTTAGTAGTTCAACCTTGCAGTCTGTCCACCCAAAGAAAGGAAAATAAATAACAGGAAGTCGCGGCTGAGTTCAAGGGTTGTGACTGCACTACACTGCTACTACACTGCCACCTATGGGTTCAGCATATTCATTACACGCTCTGTAGTGAAATAAACGGCACATGTAGACGAACATCCAAACATGTATGGACAGAGAAATTTTTTGTGTGCAAATATTCGTTTTTCAAACACCAGGCTACGTGTGTACAGGGCCTTAGACTGCAGCGAGGTGAGTAAGTCATGAATTTCTCCCTGGGCGTCATTAGCATTAGCATCAGGGGCTATGTAAATAACAGTAATTAGGATCACTGAATAGTCACGGGGCATATAGTGAGGACGACACTTTAGTGTTATCAGCTCCACAGCAGCTGAGCAAAGCCTTTTGATAACAGCACAGTTCGAGCACCAATCTTTGTGCACGTAAATACAAACACCGCCGCCTCGTGTTTTTCCCGTAGTCTCGGTGCACCGGTCTGTTCTGAAAAAGAGTCTGTTATCCAGCTCATAAACAGAGTCCGGTGTATCCTCAGAGATCCACGTTTCTGTCAGGCAGAGCACAGAGCACCTCCTCAACTCCTCCGACGCTGTTACTCTCAGTCGAAGCAGATCCATTTTGTTGTCCAGCGAGCGGACGTTGGACAGAAAAAGAGCCGGCATCGGGGGTCTCCCGGTTTTAGCGTCTGCCCGCAGTCTCGTCATAATTCCTGCTCGGCAGCCCCGCTTCTGACCTCGGGAGCACCGCTTCCTTTTCTTTCCCCTGGAGTGTGAACCGGAGCGCATCTGCTTCCAGAAAGATGTTCTTAACAGCTCCAATCTTCCGAGCTCTGATTTGAGTTCTGATTCCAGCTGTGCCCTGTGGTAAATCCGATCCGATTCTTAACAGTTCAGTTCGGCTATAATTCACCTGCAAAAAACACGCAGAGTCAGGTACAAAAACACTATTAAAATTACTAAAAACTAGGGATGAACCGGGAGACCATGAAGCTGCAGCTGGTCTGAGCGCGGCCATCTTGTCAATACAGTACTGTTCTTTATGATCTAATAACATGCAGCTCTGGTTCTACACCTGCAGAACCAAACAACTGACACAATACTGTTCTTTATGATCTAATAACATGCAGTTGGTTCTACACCTGCAGAACCAAACAACTGACACAATACTGTTCTTTATGATCTAATAACATGCAGCTCTGGTTCTACACCTGCAGAACCAAACAACTGACACAATACTGTTCTTTATGATCTAATAACATCTGGTTCTACACCTGCAGAACCAAACAACTGACACAATACTGTTCTTTATGATCTAATAACATGCAGCTCTGGTTCTACACCTGCAGAACCAAACAACTGACACAATACTGTTCTTTATGATGTAATAACATGCAGCTCTGGTTCTACACCGGAAGAACCAAACAACTGACACATTACTGTTCTTTATGATGTAATGACATGCAGCTCTGGTTCTACACCTGCAGAACCAAACAACTGGACTCGCCTGTCCGACCAACATTAATACTAAAATGGATATACATGTAAATGTTAAATGACTGTTAGGACTTTTCCTGGAATATCTTACAAAAAGATTTGAAGCTCTCGACCTTGACTTCTCTAAATGTCTTTAAGAATCTGTTGGAATCCTGGCAAAAAACTTTGCAAATATGTTCTTGTTTATGATTTAATACATCTATCTTATATTGTTGCTTGTTTTTGATTTTTTGTTTAAAAAAAATTGTATTTCTCTCTTATGTTTTTCTATTGTTTATTGTTTAAGGAAATTCTACTATTGCTGTTCATCATTCTTTAGTTTGTAGCAGGTCGCTCTCGTAAATGAGATTTACCTGACTAAATAAAGGTTGAATGAACTTGTCTTAGCCCCAAGCAGTGTTTGCACACTTCACTCAACTACTGTGGGGCTCGTTTGCGTCATTATAAAAAATGAAAAATAAAATTATGTATATATATAAATAAATTTTATATATATACATATATATATATACATATATACATA